>JANHFM010010370.1:169706-180756 GCA_032468115.1 Grayia smithii | reverse complement strand
CTGTTCTGTTCTGTTCTGTTCTGTTCTGTTCTGTTCTGTTCTGTTCTATTCTATTCTATTCTATTCTATTCTATTCATATTCTCCAGTGAATCAGGGAGTCATCTGCCCAAGCCACTTCTGAATGGTATCTTGTTTCTCTGAACTTAGGCAAGGTTCTGGCATGTGTCCATCCAGGACATCTTCATTTTTCTCTATAGGAACACCTTGTTTATGGCAGCTATTAAACAATGGAACAATCTGTCTCAAGTGATTGTAGGACCTGTACGATTACAGGTTTTCAAAGGTTTTCAAACATTGAACAGCCATCTGTCTGGGGTATTATGAGGATTCCTGCCCTGGGCAAGAAGTTAGACTAGAATAACGTCAAAAAGACTTCCAGTCATATAATTATATGATAACAAGGAGTTCAAATATAACTTTTTTACATTTTCCCACCTAAAAAAACATCATAACACCACAAAATGATTGAAAGATGATATACTTATCATTAATATACACATTCCAGGATTATGTGCATTCAAGAGAAAGGTTGCATAGAAACAGTTCCACATGGGAATAGCATTCAGTAAGCTGCTTTGTAATTTTTTGTTAATATTCTAAGATGGTAAAGCAAAGAGTGTTTTTTTTAATGTTTCTAGCAATCAAAAAGAATTAAAAGAGAGACATTCATTACTCATACTGTAGAGCTCAGATATGTGCATAAAAAGAAACCAGGATGCTTGTGGAATCAGTGATGAAATCCTTCCTCCCTCTATCTGGATGAAGAATGATTATACTCTTCAAGGCTTTTAAGTTCTAAAAACGGTAAGCCAGGTAGTATGATAAAGATTTATTATATAATGATGTATTTATATAAAGTAAAAGAACAGAGCAAAACTTTCTTCCATCTTTTCTAACATTAAAATTTGGGAATTTCAGATAAACTGAATGGTGAGAAAATCAGGAGAAAGGTGTGAAACTGTTTTGTATAGTCTAGTACTGTTCTACCTAAAAATGGTGATGGTTCACATTTTCACAAACCCTAAGAACTGGTTGTACAAATAAAAAGCTTTCAGTAGCTTCTAGTGTGGGTTCCCCTACACCAATTTGGAAAAGCTTTTGAGGTTGTTATCCAACCTGAAGATCCACACATGCCAACTAAATATTTATCTTTTAAAGTCCTCTATGTTGCCACCAAACAATTCAATCTATTCAATCTATTATGTTTTCCAATAGATTTATATGCAACCACACTACAATTGTAGGACATTATCTCTACCACTCACTCTTGATTTACATTAGAGAGCCCCCAAAGCAGCACGGCTGGCTTATCATATTAAGAAGTATGGATGTCAGTTTGGATTCAAAGTCAAAAAGGTCCTTTAAAGAACAGAGGAGGGCAGGTACAAAAGTAACATGTGTTTACAATTCCTTAAACCAGAACCATATTTCATGGGATTGTGGATCAGCTACTGGAGTGGCTTTTGGGAGGAAATGCAGACAGGTACTATAAGTACTGCAGAGCCTTATGATAAACCCAGATAATAAAGATAAAGATTTTCCTGGTCCTGTTGTGTTTGACTCTAGGGGATGGTAAGCTATCTAACAGCATCATTAACTACAATTCTTCCTCATGACATAAGTCAGCAATGGCAAACCTTTTTCAGATTACATGCCACCACCACCCCCGAATTGCACGCGCATTTGCACATCTGTTCATGCGCAGAGCTGTTGCGCGCGCACTCCCCTGCAGCACGTGTGCAACTGCACCATCTGTGCATGCGCAGAGCTTTCACATGCGTGCCCCTGATTGTGCTTGCAACCATGCCACTGCACACACACAGAGCTATTGCACGTGCGCCCCCTGCAGTGTGTGTGCAATCGCGCCATCTGTACATGTGCACGCTTCGCACTGGTTGTCTCTCATGCATGTGCAACCATGTGTGCATGCGCACAAGAGCGCCAAAGACCAGCTGGGTCCCTGGAACCGCATGCATGCACAGGTGCAGGTAAATGCGGTGATGGCTCGCATGCCGGGGGAAATGGCTCCGCCTGCCACTTCCAGCATGCGTGCCATAGGCTCGCCAACACGGACATAGGTTATAAAAGTAAATCTCTAATCAACAGCAGAAGGCTGTTATCCAGAACAAAAAGATTTGAAACCAGTGGTGGTGTTGCCCAGTGGAACCCCACACTCAAGTCTTTCAATCCAAGGGCTACAAATTGGCTGCATTTTCTTATGGGCTGCAAATGACTGTCTGGAAAATACAATCCCCCAAAATTGGTAAAGCAAGGGAAATAAATGAGCAGGATGAAGGGAGAATTATATTTAGCTGAAAAATATTACATGTATTTAAACATAGTTAATTCATTCTTCCTGTGCAATTCATTGTTTTCCTTCTGCCAGATCAAAAGATAAGAATGGGGTTGCATTCTTAATAAGAGTTCTGGGAGCCCAGCCAAGTCTTTGGGCCTCAGATTGTGGACCTTTGTTTTCCACATTTGTCCTTTCTCAAATTACCCCCCCTCCCACCCAAAAAAAAAGGCATGGGAAGAAGATTCAGCTGGGCCTGTGATAGGATGAAGCATTAAAGCCTCTTTCTTCTACTATAGTACATCCTTTCCTGATATGTCAGTGATTTATTTAGCTGACATATTTAGCTTGACTCTCTCTGTAAGAGTGATGCAAGAGTCATGCATGGTGAATTATCTTGCAGTCTTCTGGCAATGAGTGGGTGGTAACAGAAAGCAGCAGTTAAAGACCGAGCATTACAGAGGATGGATCTCTAAAGCTACATTTTGCCTCTGCATGCTTCTTTTAAAATAACTATTTACAGCAGGGTTTAAAGAAAATGAATTCTATTAAAAATCAGGTTTTGCACAAAATCATTTTCTGAAACACACATCTTACTGCAGCCAAGCATCATTTGGAATAAATAACATTGGAGGGGGGGGGGAGAGAATCCGGAAGAACTATATTTGTTTCTCTGTTGCACAGCCATCCTCCTCTTCTCTACCATATGGTTTTTCCAAACAGCTTTCAAGAAAACTTTTTCATTAGCATAAAGTAATCATAAACTTTTAAAATTTTCTTCGTGTGTTGCCAGGCCTTTTTCATTTTCTTTGCATGATTTCTTAGAAGCAGGCACTAATGCAAATGACAGACATTTTCCTTTGCCCACAGAGCCCATATTTCCCTCTGCCAAGATTTCTAATCACACTTGTGATCTCACACTCTCTGGTAACCTTGTGTGGCAGCTGTTGACTTTGTTAGCAGGCTGGTATTCTTTTCATTTACAAGCATTATCCAGAGAGTAATGGCTGCTTGAAGGCAGTAAGAAAATAAATGCTGGAGAAAATGAAGGGTGCTTGGGGAGGGGATGATGTCAGAACAGCTCCTCTAGTATGGCAATGCCAAGTGAAAAACCACTTTCTTTCTCTGTTGATGATGAGTACGTTACAGCAGAGCAGGGGCATCTGTAGGAAGGGGTTCAACAACATCAAAATGGCAGCACTTGGGCAACCAAAATCTATCAATTTTTAAAATGCTCATTGCATGTATCTCATGCAGAGATTTAAAAAAGAGAGGCTTCAATTGTTCCTGTTGGTGCTGCTAACCCCTGCAGATCCTCTGCTGTGATGTTCCTCCACTCCATTCATTCAAACACTGCAACAGCATTCAGCAGAAAGACAGAATCATACAATCATATTAGAAACCGATGTTGGCTTATACAGATTTCCATGACCTGCCACAACCCATTGTGAATGGCGTATCTGATCATTCAACCATGGTGTCATCTACACCTGGTACTTTGTAGTTCGAAGAAGGGTAGGGAAGGGAAGGGAAGGGAAGGGAAGGAAAGGAAAGGAAAGGAAAGGAAAGGAAAGGAAAGGGAGAGATGAGGGAAGGGAAGAGAGAGATGAGGGAAGGGAAGCCATCCCTTAATTAATGTATAATTTGGACAATACCTTTTCAATTTGCTGAACAAACCAGTTCATGCAAGCTAGGATAATGGACCAGTAGTCCAGGTGCTAGAAAGAAGGTGATAGATGACTCTAAAAATGTATGCCATCAAATATTGTTTTAAATAGGGAATACTGCAGATGGAGGAGAGGATTACAATAAGAAGGCAAAGACTCAGTGGTGAAATCCAAAATTTTTTACTACCAGTTCTGTGGGTGTGGCTTGGTGGGCATGGTGTGGCTTGGTGGACGTGGCAAGGGAAGGATACTGCAAAATCTCCATTCCCACCCCACTCCAGGGGAAAGATACTGCAAAATCCCCATTGCCTCCCCACTCCTGAGGGAAGGATATTGCAAAATCTCCATTCCACCCCACTCTGGGGCCAGCCAGAGGTAACATTTGCTGGTTCTTCGAACTACTCAAAATTTCCGCTACTGGTTCTCCAGAACCTGTCAGAACCAGTTGGATTTCACCCCTGCAAAGACTTATGAAATAAGGTAGATTTTGGAAAAGGGAGACAAGAAAGGTTGTTTGGTGAAAGAGAAGAAATAACAGCCAGGGTAAATGTTGACAACTGTCAATATAAATATTGGAAAGAGCAGAAATGATAGAAAATAAAAGGAATAAAGGATAAGAAAAGTGGTAAAGTAGGGGATGAAGCCTTTGAATGTGGATGTTAATAAACTCTACTGGATGCAGAATTCATTATCCCATCATGGCAGGTTGCAGGAAAAGCAGGCAGAAGATTGTTAAGAGTGGTGCAATTCACTTTCACATTATTCTAAAATAAAGAGCAGGGCAGAAAATAGCATGTAATCATCTTGACATATTTATATTTTCTAATTATCTGTTATCTCTCTTAAACTCTCCTCCCCACCTTGGGATAATTATACTGTTAGATATTTATTTATTTATTTAGTATATGGCATGCAAGGCCAGCAAGGCTACAATGTTATGTACTCAGTAGAAGTCCTGGCAGCTGACTGTCGCTAGTCCAGGAGTCTGGGAGCTCATCCTGTCCTGCAGAGCTGGATTCAAACCACCACAGTGCTAGCAAATGCTCAGCACATCCAGCATCATTAAACCTCTGCACCACCCCATCCCCCTACTGTTAGATATATCTGATAATAGAGATTTAATTTGTTCAACATACTTTATGCATTTGTTCACACGGTTACTCAACTGAGCATCATCTACAATGAATGGGTATAAGTTGGCATTTGAATGATCAGCAAGTAGATTGTTCTCCTAAACTGCACTTATACCCATTGATAAAGGTGCTGTGATGATGAGACAAAGTTTGTGAACCCTTTAAAACTTTCTATAATCCCACAGTATACAGTGATCTACAGTGTGATCTACCCTTCTTCTATATTCTATTAATAAAGAGATTCAGGCTTAAAGCACTGATGCACACAAACATAAAATATATTTTATGGAATAGACTGAGCCAACATCCTGTCCATCTGTCTATGTTCCGAAAAAAGTATGTGAAGCTTTAGATTTAGTAACTGGTGACACCTTTATCAGCAACAATTATTTCAGTTTCAAATATGCCAGACTGCTAGCAGACAAAACAGGTTGAATTTGTTCAGAATTGGACTGCAGTTGGGCAGGTCAAGGTGGCTGGAGGTACAGTCTTACTTGGTTACTTAGGAAGATTTGGACTCCTGACTGTCATGGCTTCTGAAAGCTGCTTGGGATATCAGCTTTCTTAAGAGAGGGGGTAGTTTGAGGGAGGTAGAGGTACACCAACCATACTGGACAATTTTCAACCACTCTCCAATCTTCCCTTCTCAGAGAAGATTGTTGACAAGATACAGTAATTGGATACTTACAAAAGATACTGGGATCTTTTCGGTATTCTGTATAATCTGAAAAAAAAACCCCACAGATTACTGGATCTGGATCTTTTCTGGTCAGGTTCCAGGTTTGGACATAGTACTGAGATGGTTGGTCATACTTGTTAAAAACCTATGGTGGTGTTGGGATAAAGATGGTGTAAGCTTCCATGCCTTTCTAGATCTCTCAGTGGCTTTTGATATCATTAACAGTATGTTTTGGGGCCTTTTATTCGGATCAGATTATGGGGTTCTTTGTTATTGATTCCAATCTGTACTGGTAGAGGGAGCTCAGCCTTTACCAAGACAGGATGCTGTGGATGCTTGGTACTTCTGGCTCTGGGGATTTTCTAGCTTTTCTACCATGAACTTCTGAATGGAGCTCAGGATTAATGCACTGGCCATCTCATGGATGAATTACCATGAAGGACTCTATGTGGCCTATCTTTGAAGACCACTTGGAGGCTGCAATTGATTCAAAATGAGGCAGAATGAACAGTGATGGGAAAGCCTTGCTAATGCTATGTAATATCCTGTTATGTGCGCTCCATTGGTTTCCAGTTGGTTTCTGAATGCAGTTCATGATGTTGATTGTTAATTATAAAGTTTCACATGGCATAGTAGCTAGTTATTTGAGGGACCACCTATTTTCTGTAGTCCCAGCCTGTCCTTTGTGTTTCAACATGTCTAGCTTTGGATATCATTGATTAAACTATGCCATTTAACAGCCACAGGTATCAGACCTTTTTAGTTTCAGCACTTACCCATTACAGCACTATCTCTCCAGAGTTTGCATTATCCCATTTTTTCCCAATATTGAGTCATTTTTAAAAACTTGATTTATCCCCAGACAGATGGTTGGGAGGCTTAGCAGGCCAGTCAGTTGGAAGTGATGTGATTGGAGGTTATGTTGTTCTTTGGACAATGTTTTTTTTTTCATTATGTTTCCTTTCACTTTTAAAACTGCCCAGAGTTGTTTTGACATTTGATGGCCTAAAAAAGTAATTAATAACCAACCAAGTATTTCTGTACTTGATCAGTTCTGGACATCAGCTTGGAGATATCTTTGCCCTTTCCAGAATTGCTTCAAATTATTAATATTTTGGGCTATTTTAATGAACTTCTATAGAGAATTAGGAAGATAATTTGGAGGTAAATAGGCAAGAACAATTATGTAAGCAAACATTCCTTAACTCCTGGGAAATATGATAACATAAATAAAAGTCTCAGGTAGCCTGTCTCTGATTCACTAGGATATAAAAGAGAAGTGAGGTAAACCACATTCAGGTTGTATCTCTTATTATAATATATCCTAATAATGGATAATTTTCTGGTAGTCTTTTTTCTGATCTACCTTATCCCAAAAGACTTACTAGTCCTTACTTCAAGTTCAATGAGCTGTGGTGGCACAGAGGTTAGAACACAGTACTGCAGTTTCCTTCTGCTGGCTGCAGTTTGGCAGTTTAGCAGTTCGATTCTCACCAGCTCAAGGTTGAATTCTGAAGTTGGTAAAATGAGGACCCCATTTGTTGGGGGCAATATGTTGACTCTGTAAATCGCTTAGAGTGGGCTGTAAAAGCACTGTGAAGCTGTATATAAGTCTAAGTGCTATTGTTATTATGCCAGAACATTTCAGTTGGGTTAACATCAGGGCCATGATTGGGTGATTCCAAAACACATCATTATTGCTTTTAGCTATTCTTTTATAGAATAAATTAGGTGCTTAGGACCATTTTTTCCCTACAATGTTATCCTTAGATTCAAGAATATTGCACCCCTTTTACCTGCAATAGTATAATCCATAGTTCCCTAACTGGCAATTAGACTCTCACATTCTATGTAGGAATTTTGACCCATTTCTCCTTGCTAAACTGCTTCACCCGAGTAATATTTGAGAATTTATACTAAAAATTACTAGTTTCTGGTCCTGCCATATTATTTCTTTGGGACTGTGGTCTGGCTTCTGACTTGGCCATTACAAAACACTGAACCTGATCTTCATTCATTCTCCTGAAATCTTAAATTTATGTTTAGGATCATTATCCTGCTGCATGACTCCTTTTCATTTCAACTGACAATCTAACATTCTTCTGCAGAGCTTGTAGCAAAGGAGAATCCACATTTCCTTCAAAGTTGACAAGTTAGCCCCAGAAGCCCCAAAGATGATGCTACTATGTCCTTGTTTGAAGTCAGCTTGAATTCTTTCTTGTAGAACACAATAAATGTTTGGTTTCTGTCAAACCCATGTAGGCAAAAAGTTCTACTTTTGTTTGCATACAGTATACTATACTCTAGAAATCTGGATGGCCACCCAAGTACATTTTGGCAAACTTGAGATAAGAATCAAAGTTAATGAGCCATGCCTTTTGTCTTGCTATTCAATGAAGAATAGCATTTTATCCAGTGCTTTTTATGGAATCATACTTTAGCCACAGTGATAAAAGACCTCCAGTTTCCTGGATGTTGTTCTGGAATTTTGAACTTTATTAATAATTTTACAAGGAAAGGAGACAAAATTTGTGAGATGTATTTAGGGCATGGCTGATCTAAATCCATCATCACTGCTTAATGTGGTACTACTGACCCTTTAATTGGATTTATTAACAAAGAGGATATTAATTATTGGATAATTTGGCTTATGAAAAAAAAAGAATGATGTTATATGTTCAGACTTGCTTTACATACAGTAGGACCACATGAATTTGGACCACATGAAGTAATAAAAACATTAGTAATGAAGAGATGAAAACATTCAAAAGGAATTTTTAAAAATAGAACTGTGCACTATTTTGTAGAAAAAATAGGTTTACACAGGTAAAGCTTCTTCTCTCACCCTGTATACGTATGGAGTCAAATACCATATCATTGAGCAAATTTAATGTTTGTACTAAATTGTTACATAATTGCAGTATCAATATTATTTACAGATTACTTCATATCATATTTTTAATAAACGTGTATATTTACATATAAGTAGACCAAAATAAAAATAAAAATAAACAATGACTATTTGTGTGGTAGAGTCGGAAACTCTGTTGATGTGTTTGTGTAAATCAAGCCATGCTAAATATTAGCTACACTTGTTTTGCATGCAAAGTTTCTGGATAGGGAAAAAATGAGTGCTGTAAAAATGGGAACATCCTAAGGAATAACTTCTCATCATGTTTCTTTAAGGACTAAGCTTTCTTCACATGTTTCAGGTCTGCAGGGCTGGCAGTCAACCACATGAATTTCATCCCTCTTGATTCCAACAGAGTCTTGCTGTGCTTTAGTTTTATTTAAAAGCAAAAAGAAAGCAAAATAAATTGATTTCCAGGCTGTGCACAACAGCAGCAGCAACAATGACAACAATAATAATCCTTCCTGATATTCACAGTTGAATATTCAACAGTAGCATGGAAAATATCCAGCTGAAGTCATTACTCAAGACTGAACTGTATTAATTGACTGGAGAAGGGTAGGATGCTTCAAAATCTTTGTCTTAAAAACACTCCTATCAATATAATGCTAAGAGAATGGTATGGATTTTTTTATACTTTCATAATCTACAGAATGTATATATATATATATATATACACACACATTCTGTAGATTATGAAAGTATAATAAAATCCATACCATTCTCTTAGCATTATCCATATCCATATCCATTATCCATAAATAAATCCATACCATTCTCTTAGCATTATTTATTTAGCATAATTTATTTATTAAATTTCTATGCCGCCCTTCTCCCGAAGGACTCAGGGCGGCTTACAATAAAATAAACAAAAAATATAGGTGACATAAATTGACATACACAAACGGTAAAAAACATTACATTAAAAAGGGGCTAAATCCAAGTTAAAAATACATAATTTAAAATTGAAAACTAACTAAGAATCAAATTAAAAGGTCAACCGTAGCCTGCCTGGTAAAAAAAGCCACGTCTTCAGGTCGCGGCGGAAGGAGCGAAGGTCTGGGGCGGTCCGAAGTTCCATGGGCAAATAGTTCCACAGGGTCGGGGCTCCCACAGAGAAAGCTCTTCCCCTGGGCATCGCCAGTTGACACTGTCTGGTTGTAGGCACCCTGAGGAGGCCAACCCTATGAGAGTGCACCGGGCGCTGGGAGGATGCCTGTGGCAGAAGGTGGTCTTGCAGATACCCTGGGCTTAAGCCATGTAGGGCTTTATAGGTTAAAACCAGCACCTTGAAGTACACATGGAGGAGAACCGGGAGCCAGTGGAGCTCATGCAGGAGTGGTGTTACATTTTTCACCTCGTCTTTTCTCTGATGTCTTTGTCCCCCAGTTAAGAAATTCGAGAAAAGTAATTCCAAAATCAATCTACCAGCCTCTTTCAAATCAGCTTTGGTCAAGCTGCTTCATCCGAGCATCCTCTCGGGAGCAAAAATAAAAAATGCTCCTGATTGGTTGAGAGCGAGTCGGGCTTCTCTTTGATCCCAGTTTCATGGCTGCATCTCCCCTTCAGGTTCATCCCGGGCCTTCAAGGACATCATCCATCCTTTCACCATGCCCTCAGTCAATGGGCACAGGGAAGGTAACACAGGCATGCAAACTGGCACACTCTTCCTCCAACGTAGTCCCAACTGTGCTTTATATCTCCACCACGCAGCTAGGGGTATTTGTTCGGATGGCTTCGGAAATCACCTTCGCTCCCGATTCACCAATTTTATTTCCCAGTAAGCTGTGGGAACAAACCAAGAAGAAGCTTTAGAGGAGCACTTCAACACAAAGGCTTCGCTCAAGGTCAGACTGATCAGCTATCCAATGGCAATCAATTTGGAAAAGGATGTGGGTTGTACCTTCACTGCTTAACTTTCAGCCATTGGCTTATGGCGGTTGTCGTTCGGTCACTTCTGACCCTTCTTGACCAAACACATTATTTCAGCAGGTCTAATAGCTTCTGCTTGGATCTTCCCTGGCAACGGTTGGCCATCTTGTTTTCTGTTGACTTCTGTTTCAAGTACCTTTGATTTTTCCAAGCACCAGGGTCTTCCCTGTTGGCACTTACCTGTGCATTAGATGTCCAGAATGTCTAAGCTTATAGTCTATTACGCCAGCTAAGGCCCACCTGCATGGCCTAATGACTATTATTTTCTAATTTGCTGGCAAATATAAAAAACTCAAAACTCCATATGACCTTCACTTCACTATATAGCAGTAGGAACTTCTGGAGCTTCTATCTAGACCAGTGGTTCTCAACCTGTGGGTCGGGACCCCTTTGGGGGTCGAACGACCCTTTCACAGGGGTCGCCTAAGACCATC
>JANHFM010010370.1:41501-52103 GCA_032468115.1 Grayia smithii | reverse complement strand
TCGGGTGCGGAGGTTTGTGGGCGTGGCCAGCCAGCGATCGCTACCGGATCGCCGAACCAGCCCCAGTCTCCGCTACCAGATCGCGCGATCTGGTGCGATCCGGTAGCATTTCACCCCTGATTTTTTTGTATTATTCCCCACCCCACAGGAGTTGCAAGTAAATAACAGATCTCATGACTCTTCATGGCAGAAATTTTTACAGTCACAATTTGGCTAAAAAGGAATTTCAGTTGTGAGGCTCCTCAGGATGTGCAACACAGGAAGACACAACTGCTGACACACTGATCATATTTAATGATAGACTTCCCCCCCCCAAAAAAAAACATCTCTTTTAAAAAGTGAAAAGTCTATATACACTGGAATATCATATCTCTTCTGTGCTATTCACATGTTCATATTTTTAACATTTAAAATTATGTTGTAATTTGGTCAGACTAGGTAAACACTAATCTTTTCCTGCTTTCACAGATTTCTATATCCTTGTTTCTCTGGCTCCATCAACAATTCTTGATAAACTCTGCATAATATGTCGTTAGGTAAATAACAAGAAAATTTCAATGTTTTCTTCTAGATCAGTTTTGACCAGAACCGATGAGACTTTTAGTCTGTTGAATTGTTGATTGCAGCTTCTTTATTCTTGTCTCGCCTATGCTTTGTACCTTTGTACTTCCAACCATAATAACTGTTTCTCTGCTTGCCACTTTATTCTCTTTCTCCTTGGGATATTTTGTCAGCATTGAGAAACTTAAATTAGATGGGGTTTGTAACTTTGTAACCCCTCCTCCTGCTATTCTTGTTCTTCTCTTTTATTTTCTCATCTCTCAGCCATCTCTTATCATGCTGATCTCTCACAAGCATCAGCCCCTTTTTATATAACAGTTTTCTTCCAGATAGCAATAAACTCCCCCTATTTAATACTCCACAGCTCCATCTGCTTTCTTCTAGGCAGGTGCTTGTCTATATCCTACTGGACATACTGTCTGTGAAAAATGCTCACAAATGATTTGATGAAAGGCAAGCAAGCATTGCTTTCTTATCAGGAAAAGAGTTCTAATACAGACTTGTGTTGTGAATATAACACATAATATATGAGCTGAGACTTATTTATCAAGAAAATAGGCAGGAAGAAAAAGAGAGCTCTCATTAAACAGAAAAGGAAAAATTGAAAACCAGTGAATTATATACAGTGGCGGATATAAAAGTCAGTAATAAGAAATGATTAAAGCCTACTGGTTTGTACAGAATGAGGAAAGGTGTGCAGAATTTAGATCTTCTGATGGCAAGATGAAATGGTATGTGGGAATGACCTTGGGAGATGGGAGGGAGAGCCGCCAACTAGACAACCAGCATGCAAAAGATACTTCAGTCCACAGAAGGAAGAAGCATGTGAGAAAAGGTTCAGAAAGGACTTCTCCTAGTTTTCTGGAGAATAAAAGGAAAGGAGGGAAAAAATACTTTCAATCTTGCAAGTTTATATTAATGTAACCTTACCATACAGATAGAGCCAGTACTCCTGGCTGTTTCTTTTCTGGACTACCTTCTAGGTTGCTTCAAGGTCTTTGTGGGCATTCATATTATATATCTTAACTCCTTATAGAAGCCACTTTTTTTCCCTGAGTTTACCTAACATCAATGTGTATCACCCCTCTGTTGTCACTTCCTTAATGTTTTCTTACTCTGGTGTGTATTTGCCTGAGCTCAAATGTTACACCTTAAACTGAGTCTACATCTCTGACTTTGCCCAAATAGTAATAGATTATTAGTTTTTCAAACAAATTTACATCATACTATTTAAAATTATATTTAAAATTATCTAACTAATACTAATACTAAATACTAATACTAAAATTATCTAACTAATACTAATAGCAAAATATATCACAATTTATAAATTACAGGAGTTATTGATTCTAGATTCACATATCATGTTCTCCAACACATTATTTTGATGCTATTCTGGTAAAATATACCCACTCTCTTATTGCTCTTTCCTCAATTGTCCCTTTTTTTCCACGGCCTACTGTTATAAACCAATTCCTGGAAACTATAATTATAGGTGCTGCTAAGCAAATGTGTTCCAAAGTTGCAGTATTTTAATTCTGGAGTAGGAGTGATTTCCATGGATGGATGGGCAGAGAAACAAAATGTGTCTATAACTTTATCTGAAGAAATAGCAACTCTTGGAGTGCCACAGAGGATGCTGTCTTTTGTCAAACACTTATTCAGCAATATTTTAGTTATATATGATATATTTTAAAAAGAAAATAAATTTCCATCAAGTTGATCCTCTGTCCTGGTGATTTCATAGAGGCATCCATGTAGTTTTCATGGCAATTTTTATTAAACTTCCCAGTTCAGCCTAGATCTTCTGGCTGGCTCCCACCCAGTTATCTGTTTGTTTTCACTGTAGATATTGTACATCTCTTCTAAGCTTGGAGCTATGCCAAGTACTGCCACCTGATGAAAAAGACCGTTTGCCTGTTGCATTAAAATTTCTCTTATTCCTATATTAGTTACTAACAGAGTTACCTGTATCTATCAAACAAATTAAAGTCAATTGGGAGGACTTCTTTTAAAATACCTTTAATTTTAATTATTTTAAAATTATTTAAAATAATTAAGAGAATTATTGAAATAAAGTTGTCTTAAATGTTTTCTTCATATAGTTGGTGAGAAATAGGATACTTGTAATGTTCCTTAAATGAGTGAATTAGTATGGTGAGTTACAAGCTCATTTTATCTGCAAATGTCATGCTTAAACAATGCAATAACAGTGGCTAAGATGCTGAGCTTGTCAATCAAAAGGTCGGCAGTTCAGTGGTTCGAATTCCTAATGCTGCGTAACGGGGTGAGCTCCCGTTACTTGTCCCAGCTTCTGCTAACCTAGCAGTTTGAAAGCACATAAAAAATGCAAGTAGAAAAACAGGGACCACCTTTGGTGGTAAGGTAACAGCGTTCCATGCATCTTTGGTGTTTAATCATGCTGGCCACATGACCATGGAGACGTTTTCGGACAGCACTGGCTCTTCGGCTTTCAAATGGAGATGAGCACCGCCCCTAAAGTCAGGAATGACTAGCACATATGTGCAAGGGGAACCTTCACCTTTTTAATATGATGTTTAAAAAAAGAGAACAGGTTGAACTATGAATGACTGGTTGCTTAGAACTGTATAGGAAGAAGCAAAAACCCACATCTGTTTCTGGGACCCCTGGAAGCAAAGAACATTTGTATACATATTGTTACTATATATGTATTGTTCCAGTTATTTAGACAGAAACAAAGTAATATTTTAGGAACACTTTAGCTATTAAAATTTGGCTTCCATAGCTTAATTTTAGCAGGAACATTTATAGGGAGAGCCTCCATTCACTTGCCCCAACCCCACCCCGATGCAAGGGATTACAGGGTCATTAAAAGACAAAAAAAATTTTTTACAGGGAGAGCCAAAAAAATATCAAAATGGAAGCTGCAATTATGCAAATGAAGCTTGGCCTCTTTTTTTTTTCTTTTTTCTTTTTTTTACACAGCAATAGCACTTGGATTTATATACTGCTCCATAGGGCTTTACAGCCATCTCTGAGCAGTTTACAAATGTCAGTATATTGTCCCCAGCAATCTGGGTCCTCATTTTACCAACCTAGGAAGGATAGAACCTTGAACTGGTCAGGATCGAATTCTTGGCTGTGGGCAGAGTTAGCCTGCAATATTGCATTCTAACCCCTGTGCCTCCACAGCTCTTAGTGCATCATCACACAGGATCTTGATTGAATGGTCACAGCTGCAATTTTTATTTTTGTTTTTTTGACACACCACTTTGTGCTACCTCTGTATGTTAGGAAGCTTGCTTATTTTTAAAAAATAATGTTTACTTGGTTTACCTGTTATTACAATCAGAGATGTTGCTAGTCATTAAGTGGGTCACCAGATGACCATGTCCAATTTTATGATCTTTTTTGTGGCAGTTGTTAAGCAAATGCTAATGTCATTAACTGAATCCATTGTTTGCAAATGGCCTTTTTTTATGAATTATCATCAGTTTCTTGCAAAAAAAAAGTTATAAATCATAGTCATGTGACCATGGGATGCTGCAAGGACCAATTGCCAAGGGCCCAAAATGCCCTCAATTATGTGACCATGGTGTGGCAACTATCAGAACTTTGAATCTGGATTGTAAGCAGCCCTGGGGAGGACTGTTGTAACTTTGAAAGGTCACTAAGTGATCAGTCATAAGTCAAGAATTACCTCTATGTTTGGAATCATTGATGAATGAAATGAATAATTCATTTTGAAACTAGTCTGTATTCACTGAGTATGCTTTACTAACTCCTTTTAATACACTGAAATGGGAAATGGAATGTGCAATTGAATTGAACATATTTTTATTCATTGACATGTCATTTGGAGAAAGCAAATTTCCATTTTAATGCAAAAACATTTCTATGTTTTATCAGTATAATTTTACAAAATCACAAATAGTTATAATATTATATACAATAATCTTCTCCTTTCTATATATTTGAGGCAGCTTTACATATGAATCATGGTATGATTAATATGATTTTTATCCCCATGGAGGGTGGTTTCTTCGTTCCAGTAAATGGGTTAAAAATATCATAGAATAGTTCCGGATTTTGTACAAATGTGACTAAAAGCTTGATACCAAGCCTTAATAGTGGTTTGTTGGTTCAATAATTTACATACCATCTATTTTTAATATTTTTCTCTACTATTGCATAACTATTATATGCAAAAGAAAAAAAAGCCTCAGGCTTGTTTTAATAATAATCATCTTTCCTGCTTTTGATTACTGCCTGCTATAATGTGTATGGAAAAGGTCATCAGGCATTGTGCTGAATTTTTCCTTCAAGCCAAACAGCTTGACAATTTATATTCAGCAGTGCTTTCATGTTTTGTTACATTCATGTCTGAGGGGGGAAAATCAAAATAAAAGAATGAAAAGAATGTTGTTTTTTCAAGCTTTGAAATCTACTGTATCTTTGTTAAGAGTTGTTTACTTAAGATTCCACTCACAAAATTAGAAGTGTCATATTAGTGTCATATTAGCAGAACATTTTATCTCTATATGAGGTGGCAGGAAGGAAGCCGTACTTTATTTTCCCTATTGTTTTAGGAAGGCCATAAAATGAACATATCCTGTTTAACTTTTTATATACACCCTTTAATTATTGTTTACCCTATTTATACTATATTTTAATTTTATGTTACAATATTTAGGTGTTATTTTTTAGATTTAGATCTATCCTCCAAGCATTAAAACTGGTATACATAACACTTTCTCCTCCATTTTTCCCTACAACAACAATATAGTGGGAGGAGAGAAAGAGTGATAGGCCAAAAGTAATCCATTGAATTTCCATGGCTGTGTGAATCTGCTTTTTTCAGTTTCCTTGAATGTAAACACAATAAAGCATTTTTTTTCTTGATCCAACCAACATTTTGGAGCAAACCCACAAGATATCAAAGACCATACATAGCATTCAGCTTTAAAGAAATGGATAGGGAGGCAATGTCTCTCCAAGCATAGATTATGAACCTCAGGGATTATGTAAAAACCATGGGAAGAGAGTTCCCAGACAGTCCTTGGAAGTCTTTTCCAAGCAGAATAGCCAGTCTGATGCAAAACTATGCTGAATGCAAAGCAACACACTTAAGCACTGAATGCAGACTGAATGTTCTTTTTGTTTAAGATGCTTTGGCTTCTAAACAAAGCTTTGACTATTGTCTGGTCTGAGTGTCTCATCTGACACTCACTTTGCAAGTGGAATGGATGGAAAATGATGAAAGTGTTACTTAAACTGTTGATTGGCCCAGCCAAATGCTGGATTTGTTTTTCTCTGGTGCAAAGTAGCCAATTATCATACAAGGTGGGAAATGGAGGTGCTCATCTCTATTTGAAGGTGGGAAACTGTAAACTGGTTTATTCTGTACAGCACCAAGAGATGTCCTTGAGCAGGGCTGTCAAACTGGCAGCCAGATGTGTCATGTACAGGCCATGCCCACCCCAGCTCTGTGAAGGAAAAAACATCACGAAACGTCACATGACGGCAATGTGATGCTGTGTGTCCTTGAGGGACTAAATTACAAATCAACAGCCCCCAATACACAAATTAGAATACTGTACTTTTTATATACTTTTGGAAAACATAGATACTTAATTAGCCAGCAGTACACAACAAGCAATAAAATATTTGCACACATAGTAGAAGATGGCCCTCCCATCATCTACTGTAGTGGGTGGGTTCATTACTGAAGTATTGCAGCCCTCACTCTTCTGTCTCTAATTGATAAGGCTAGTAATGAAGTATGTAAAACCTTTTAGCTGATTTATCTGAAGTAAGAAAGGAAAGTTAATCCTGAATCAGCTGCTGACCTGGTATAAGTTCCTTGATAATGACAATCACATGATCCTCCAGGACTGTAAAGGGAGAGCAAGGGGCTCAAAAAAAGAGACAGAAAAAATGTAATTAACAAAAATTGACTTTCTGTGGCTCAGGGCAACCACTCCAGATGAAAGAATGCAAGAAGAAA
The DNA here is from genome assembly GCA_032468115.1 of Grayia smithii. Lineage (NCBI taxonomy): Eukaryota > Metazoa > Chordata > Lepidosauria > Squamata > Grayiidae > Grayia > Grayia smithii. Next base: position 45,553 of record JANHFM010010370.1, on the reverse strand, counting down.
ATTGTAAAAATGAAAGTGGGGGAGATTACAAGCATCAAGCAAAGGACTGGAAGGAAAAGAAAAGATGGGCTGTATCTTTATCTCCTAGCTTTGCTAGGGGAGTCCCAAGAGCAAATTACAACCTGCTAGTATTTTGCAAAGAGCAGCATTTTATGGAGAAGTCAATTTAAGGCAGGGTTGTCAAACTGGCAGCCCATAGGCCGGATGCATTACACGCAGGCCACGCCCACCCTGGCTCCGCAAAGGCAAAAAATGACACGATACATCACTTGACGCGATTGAGTTTGACACCTGTGATTTAAGGCAAGTCAACACTTTTCTTTTTTTTGCTCCTGACTTTAGCAAATGGGAGTAGCAGCCTTCAAAATGGAAACCGAATTTCAGTAATTGTGAAAGTGAGCAAGCTTGCCCTTCCCATTAAACATGTTATTTTTTAAAAAACCCTCAGATGAAATCATTTTATATTTATAAAGCTCTGGAATTCTATAATTGCTTTATTTAAAATATATTTAATCGTACAAATAAATGGCATATTCATTTCTTTCCCAGGCCCCAATAAAATCATTACTTTTAGGGAGGTACAAATATATTTTGACTCTTTTACTTCAAGCATTTGCTTGGAAACAAGAAACTCAAGAAATGCTAGGCTTCCAGGCTTATAGATTTCCTTTCATGATGTCCCTATAGCAGTTAATTTATTTAGAGCCAAGGAGCAGGCCTTCTGCTACATGGTACATATTTTATGCCAATAAATATGTAAGAGTTTAGTGCAGTGGTTGAGGGATTTGGCTAGAAGTCAGGAGACTGAGCGTTCTAGTACTAACTTAGACACAAGTCAGCTGTCTGATCTTAAACAATCATACCTTCTCAGCTCTAAGAAGAAAGCAATGGCAAACCATTTATAAAAAAAAAAACCTTGCCAAGTATCCTGCAGAGACTTGTCAAGATAATTGCCAGGAGTCAACACTGACTTGAAGGCATTAAATTCACACACAATCACATATGAAAATGTAACAGAAGCAGTCCAATCAAAATATAGAGCAACCATGTTTTGTGTTCCTCACCCTTTATCATTCCTTATTTGGCAGGAATTGGGGGTTTTTCCACAATATTTGTCATTTGAAATAGTGCCCGAAACACTATTTCCCTTATTCTCTCTGATAAGTTTATTTCCTCTGTGAGAAATGTGCATCTTTTCATTTGACCTCTTGGGCCAATTGTTGTGGCCTCTTGGGCCAATTCCTGTCAATGTATGATCAGAATGTGACAACTGAGTGTTGCTCAAAGAATGCTAAGGTCAGTTTAAATTCCAAAGGAAGGGAAGATGTAAGAGATGGAGAGTTTGTCTGAGAAAAGCTTGGAATACCAAAGAAATTTTTCCACCTCTTGCTGGGGAAAAAGGGGTTACAAATAGATATTTATTTCCAGAGAAAACAGAGATTAGCAGCCTGCATACATTTTATACAATGTACAGTACATATCAAAAAGTTACCTTACTATGACAACTAGTAGGACAACAAATAGGTTAAAGAAATTAACTTAAACCATGACCTTAACAGAACTTTTCACTATCTTTTAATTTAATATTTTAAAATTACGTTTGTTAATTATTTGTTCAAAGATGGGACATTGTTCCACATTTTTTTCATACACTGGCAAGTCATATTATTGCTCCCTAAAACAGAAATCCATGCCTAGGTAGTTGACAGCATAGAATAATCACTCCTGAAGAATGAAGAAAGCATCAGGCTCTTGGTGGGAAGAAGAAATCCCTTCTAAAATTTCCTGCCAATGAGAAATTACCCCACCCTGCACCTCCAGAGGGAATACTGAGAGAATCTCTTCACTCTATTTCTGCATAGCCGGAACTGAAATTGATAAATAAAATTAATTAGCACAGCACAATACTGTAGGGATTCAGATGGGTGGCACCAAAGACAGATCACATCAACCATAACAAATGAAAGGTCCCATCATATCTGGTTCTCCTTCAATTACTCCTGATTTGTTGAAGTTAACTTTATCATTTCATGTTTATACTTGAATTCAGACAGTTCTTTATGCAGTCATACTAAGGGTGTATTTAGCTCATGTCTCTAGACTCTTTTTGTGGACAAAAGTATTTTTCTTAAAAGTTTTCTATCTCTGGAATTTTCTGTGACTTCTAGTCTGAGTTCAGTGATGGTTTTATAAATAAACTATGGTTTGTAAATTACACTGGTTCACATTTCACATTAAACTGTAAACTATAATTTATGAAGCACATTGGCTAATGTCATACATAATATATTAAAACACAAACAAGCAAATTACATTTGGCTTAGCATGATCTGTATGACCATAACCTCAGCATGGAGTCAGAGAGAGATAACCTAATATTATGATCTCTGTTACCGCAATAATAACCTCCCTAAGTGAATTTTATTGTTGGTAATGTACTGTCAGTGGTGCTAAGTTAAATAATACTGTATATTCAAAATATGAGTAGGATGCTATTGTTTAAAAGATAGTGGTGTTTATAAATTAGCAGAAAGAGTTAAATCAGGTCTGATTGTATTATTGATAAGGCTATGGCCATGAAATGAAAATATACGTAATCCTGTCTCTGGTCAGTTCCTACTCTGTTCTTCATTCTGCTAGAGTTTAGTGTTGCACCAGCATGTCTTTACAAATATAGTTGGGATAGTTTTGCCAGACCCTTTTATTAATTCCTATAGTTCCTTAGCTGGCAGATTTTCTGTCCAAGGTAACAGTTCACTCAGCTTTTCAAAGGAGTTAACAGAAGTTTCAATTTTCTTCATTCATTGTCATTTTTCAAACCAAACAACACCCCCCCCCAAACCTCAGGAAATGAACATATTTAAAAAAAAAAAACTCAAAAGAATTAGTAATAACATATTGCTTTATGGGTTTTTTCCAACATCTTATTTCCTGCTGTTTCTCTATTCTAGCTAAGCAGCATTTCAAGCCCCACCTCAAAGAGTTGTTGCTAAGAGAAAATACAACACTTGCAACAATTTGATTAGTCAGAAAAGGGCTTTTTGTTTTGCAGAAAGTATTTTTTCTTTCACATATGAATAAACATAGAGGATTTGCCAATAAGCACACATTTTTTAAATTAGGAAAAAACGAATGCGACCTTCTGCTTTTGTTTAACAATGCAACTTATTTGCTCAATAAGTGTTCTTGGAAGACTGAACCATCTTCCAGAGGTCCATATTTGCCTCTTTTTAAATCTAGACTCTTCCAGCTTAGAGCTAATATTATATCATTTAACAGGCATCTGTTGGTTTCTGGACTTTGGTAAGATAGCTATTTGGTTCTTCTGCCTCCCCTGCACACAGAAGCAATTACTGAAGAATTTTAAAAAAAAACCTTCCTCCTGCTCCAAGAAAAGCAAGTGATTCAGAATCCAATTGTAACAGTAGGCCTCAACTCTGTTAGGGATAAGCTGGAAGTCAGACTGAGGAAAGAAATCTTTATGTGGGGATTTCAGAAATGGTACTTTTGACACAAAGAGATCACTCCTTGGGAAATACTGAGCTGGCATCATAAACAATCCAACTATGGCTCATCCCTACAGACTGAAGAATACTGTTTAATTTCAAACAGTTCTGCAGGATGTCTTTTCAAAGCTGACCCCCTTTCCTAGCCCACTCTACTAATGACGCAGTGGCTATGTGCATACTGTCACATGTCAAGGTCAATAATACTCAGTAATACAGTCAGTTATTTGTTACAATTTTTTCTGGCTTGGATTCCGAAGATTTTTATGCTACCAGTGATTGCTGAAATTAATGAAACCACTCATTAGCAGAATTTCTTTTTGGGAAGTAAGGATGTTTGCTTAGAAGCATAAACCCAACAAACATCTGTAAGTTCAATGCCTATTTCTCCTGGTGCTATTCAAAATATGTGTGAGAGATATCCACTTGACTCCTTGGGAGCTATCATACTTGGTAATACAAAGATACATGAAGCAATGAGTGAGCAGACTCACTGATGGTGTAGAATTGCTTGCTTTATTGTAAGAACCCTTACATATTTATAGA
>JANHFM010010370.1:10262-23747 GCA_032468115.1 Grayia smithii | reverse complement strand
TAGAAAACTCAGTATCTAGCCAATCAATGGAGTTAACACCCACTGTTGAGCTCTCTACGCAGCGTGAGGAAAAAGAATGTTCAGGTAAGGCTAACGTTATCCTTTTAAGAAGTAGTGCAGAATTGTATAGGGTCTTTTTTTGTGCAGCAGGTAGTACTCTTGTTAGCTTCTATTGGAGGGAAATGTCTTCACAGTAGCTGACAAACACTTCTTGGTTGTGCCATGTTCCTTGGAGACTTTCTCATCTTTCTGCCTGCCATCTCCACCCTAATCAGATTAGATTCTGATACATATGTACTTGTCTTCAACTCCTATATGTGTTATAAGAGCACGACCCCTTCCCACTTCAGCTCTTTTATTCTTATATGAATCTTCCCTAGTGGGACTGAATTTGTCCCTGTGTGTGGAGTGTCATTGAATCATATTGATATGTTCTACTGTATGTAGTGCTCTGAATTAATATGTTTTTTGTAAATAATATTTTTTGTATTTTGTACTTGATAAATAATGCTCTTTTAAAATCACTTCAGTTGTACAATCTAAGTGAATACATTTTTCTTAATTGATAAATCCATAGAAATCTCAAAAAAAATACTGTTCAGTTATGATTTCTATGAGGAAATTCTGGATACAATTATGTTATCTGTTACTAATATCGGGAAGACAATTAGCCATGTTTTTCCTCTTTTAATAGTTTAGTTTATGGTATTTTGCATGTTTTATGTCAGTGTCTGTAAATAAATGTGATTAAATGTGCTTTGATTTTGAAAAGAGATGGTTAATAGGTATTCCCTCATGTTCTGAAATACCATTTCAAAGGATTTGCACAGCCCACATGCGAAGTATGTTTTGTTTTGTTGATACCTGTGTATTCATAATTATTAAACATTATTAATTCAGAAACATTTTTGGTATTTAGATAGCAACAAAACATGAATCTGAGATATAGTCAAGCTACTTAATGTAATGACCGAAACTGAAAATTATGTAAAACACTATGAAAATTGGGGAATACATTATATACATTTTAAAGTGTTCTTTTACTCCTTTTGTTATTATTAAAGGATTTGAAGATTCAGATTTATTAGATGGTGACTTGCCACCTGAGAATCCACAATCAGGTATGTTACAAATATTCACTATATTTAAAATATTAGTACAGTTTTATGTCAGCTTTTGGATTTGTTGTTTATATATTAAATGGGAAAATATGAAAATATTGTAAAAATGTGCATAAAAATGTGCTATCCAGGAATTCAGTTTTAACTTCAGATTTCATTGATATTAGTTCCATTCATTATATTACGTTTATTTGTTTTTTGGAACAAAACTAAAGTCGTCTGTGTGTGTGTATGTGTGTGTGTATGTTCTAGTATGCAAATTTTAGTTTTGATTTCATCTTAGGTAAAACTAATTTTTTATACTCTTTCTAAATCTAGGTGGGAGTGTAAATAAATAAAATTAAAATAAACAAACAAACATTTCATGTTGGATTATATTTGCTAAGAAGGTTGAAAGTATCCTTAAATGAGACTATATATCTTCATATTCATATTGTTCTGTTCTAAAGATATATTATTCTAAAGACCGTATTTTAAAAATAGGGTCAAATGCAGTCATTGCAGTGCAGCCTTACACAGTATTGTTTAAAAGTCCCATTGGGCTCCATAAGTTTTGCTCGCCGATAAATGAATACAAAAATGTAGGCTGACAGAACTGTTGCTGCAAAGAAGCATTTACAGCAATCCCTATACTAACATGCATGTTGCTTGGGTCTGATGATATGCTGAATTCATTGCTATAATGTTTCTTTATAACTTTGATACTTCTTCCATTTTTAATAGCATGCTTTTTTCTTAAAAATGTTGGAGTTGTTTTTCTAAAATATATTTAACTAGAACAGTGTTTTTATAGGTCATCATTTAGCAACCATAATTGGGACCAGTAACTTGTTAAGTGAAGTGGTTCATAAGTGAAACTGCCACTGCTTATACAGGTAGTCCTCGAGTTACAAAAACCTGTCCATTCTATTCCTAACTCGAGGATTTGTGGGAGTGAATCTCGTACCTTGAATGGGACTACTCCCTCCTTTCGCCCATTCATTTACTAATCAAATGCAAGACTCGTTAAGCACACATGAGGTATTTCAGGGTGGGGCCTAGTGATGGCAGACCACTTGCCTAAGACCACCCAAGCCCCACCAACCCACTGAAATACCTCATGCTTCCTACAGTTGCTTTCCCTCCCATCCAACCTACTACACCAGGTCACTAACCTTGTGAAGATCTAGCAAGCAGTCTCCTTTCCAGCCTCTTAGCTGCATGCGCCCCTCTGCAGTTCCATTTGGGCCTCCGCAGGCCTCGGCCAGCAGGTTGCTGGCTGAAATGGAGTTTCTGAGGGCGAATCTGCCACTCTGATGCTCCGTTTGGGCCTCCCCTGGCCTGTTGCAGACCAAATGGAGCTTCCAAGGGGCGAATCCGGCTCTCTGATGCCCTGGCCTGTTGCAGGCCAAAGTGGAGCTTCCGAGGGGTGGATTCAGCCCTCGGAAGTTTATTTCAGACTGCAGTGGGCCAGGGGAGGTGTATAGGACAAATGCTGCACAGCCTCTGTGGTTGTTTGTAAAGGCGAACAACTGATGGTGCTGCAATACTCGTAATTTCTGGACTTGTTCGCAAGCACTAGGGGGCACTTATCGCGTAACTTTGAACATTCACTAAGGGAACGCTCGCAACCTGGGTATTACCTGTATGCTTAGCTTAGCTATCCTTTGCTTTACAAACTTCAAATGTCAGGGCTCATAAAGTTACTCTTTCCTTATTGTTGTAATAGCAATAGCACTTAGACTTACAGTATATACCACTTCACAGGGCTTTACAGCCCTCTCTAAGGAGTTTACAGAGTCAGCTTATTGTTCTCTCCCCCAACAATCTGAGTCTTCATTTTACCGACCTCGGAAGGATGGAAGGTTGAGTCAACCTTGAGCCAGTGAGGAGTGAACTCCTGGCAGTGAGCTGAATTAGCCTGCAATACTGCATTCTAACCACTGCGCCACCCCTGTCCTGGTAATACTATAAATAGTCTCTGCAGAAGCAATATAGGTAGACCATTAAACAAAGTCTACTTGTATTGCTACTCTGTAGGACCAGCTCCTGGTTTCATGTGCAGGTTTGCATGTACAACTAATAGAAACTCATTATTTGATTCTCAGTTATCTCATAATAGCATAATTTGAGCGTTTCAAGCATAATGTGACTGTTGCTTCTCATACTATTATTATGCACTTTTTTTTTAATTTAGGCCATCCTTCGAACCCTTCCTCAGGTATGTAGGCTGTTATGAGCATATATTTCTTTCCTTGCACTAAACTCTTCTTCTGCATCAGATATTTCTTACTGCATTTGTTTTCTTACTGTATTCATTTGTTTTTGAGGTGCACATGGATTAATGATTTAGTAAAATCTTCCTCCCAGGATTCTGAACTTTTTCATTTAAAATGTAGGTCAATTAAAACTTATTTACAAAAAGTCATCATGTTTTTTAAAAATGTAAGGGCAATCCTTAATATTTTATAGGCAGCTACAAAACAGGAATATTTTAATTCATATAAGCTGCAGCTTATTCATTTTAATACCTATTTAGTAATGTTTATTAAAACAAAAAGCATAATATACTGTATATTTAACAGGACATTGGTTGTCAAGCAGCCACAGTAAGAAGACACATAGACTTTATTTCATTGTTACTCAAAAACATGCTATATCAGGTATAAAATAAAATTTGAAAAAAATAGAATTAATTGACAAAGCCACAGCACAGAATGTATGGCATGGAGACTATTAAACTTTATTAAATCAGCTTTGATTCTAACAACCCTGGCAAAATATTTTCATCATAAAAGTTTTGTGCAAAAAATAGATAAAATAAGAATATAACTGAAAACTAGACAGTGATATTGCTTGTTCCTATATAATTGAAACAATGGTCTTCCTTCTGAGCAAACATAGTAGTTAATTTAGTGCCTTATTTTGCACTTATTTAGTGCCTTATTTTTCAATTTGATGTGACTGATCCATCAGAGGTACTTCGGTTGAGAATTAAATATATTAGTTTAATTGCACAACTGAAAATATTGTTTCTACTACATGCTTTATGTGTAAGTATTTTTCCTATTTATTGGCATGCCATTTGTCCTTAAAACTCAAATTCAAGCTAATCTGTCAAACACATTTTAATCTAAATTCCTGCTGTTAGAAGGGGAGTTCATTTTCTACAATTTTGTGGTGGAGAATTCATGTAAGAAATTTAAAAGTTTTAACTTTAAAAGTAGCTTATAACCAAACATATTGGAACATCTCTGAATAATTGCAATAATGAGCAACACTTCAGCAAAAAAAACCAAACTACACTCTGTACATGTATACAGGAAGGCTTAAAGCTTGGTTTTAAGCAGGGAGACTTAGAACGTACTGTTTTCAACTGTTTCAAATATGAAACATCCCATTTGAACTGAAATGTTTGGAAGATCTCCTGATTTCAAACATGCATCAAGATTATTTCATTAAAAAAACCTGGTTTCTATTTTACTTTGTAACAAAAGTAGCCCATTTTCTGTCTTATACAGCATGACTTTATAATATATATTAAACCTTCTGTAACCAACTATTCTTTGGTTAAAGGTGGGGATGATTCTGGAGCTAAAACAGGTAAGCTTTCTTTTTAATCCCTCACATTTTGAATGTTCCTTGGCAGATAAAGTTAGATTTCTAATTGGGGGAAATTCTTTTAAGCTTGGTGCCTTATCTGAAAATTGGACTCCTCATCCGTATCATCGAGAAGACATTTTACCATCACATGGAATCCATAGCTAACCATCTCATCTCTATTTCAAGGACAACAAGTTATAAGAAATTTGCCAGATAAATTAGATCAACTTAGATGACTGAAGCATGATATTCTACCACATGCTTTATATGCCCATTTACATCAGAAAAAGTGTAGAGAAAGCTGGATTCTTTACAAAAGCTGCAGGATTTGATGGTATGTTCCCAGAAGTACTAAAGAACAGTGGATCAGCAACTAAACATAGGATTACTTCATTTTTTAGTTCCATACTATACTCAGGATGGCTTCCTCCTATATTCAAGAAGACCAAAATTATTGCAATTTTGAAACCAGGGAAGGATCCAACCTTCTCTAAAGTTACAGCCAAAAGTTATCCCCAGAGCTAGGGTGGGGTTTTGCTAGCAGCAGTGGCTCTTCCATCCCAAGGATTGCCTCATAGATTTCCACTGCTCTCCTCTGCCTTCTGCATGTCCGTGTGTCAGGCACTCAACCCAGCTGTTCCTCCTCTTCCTCATCAGCCACCTCAAGATCTGGGGGCTGTTGACTCTCCATCTGAGGGCTGATGGACAGCCGAGGCTCTGCCTCTGCCTCTATCTCTGACAATTCAATTCCCTCTTCCCCCTCACAGCTCTCAGGTTGCCTTGATGTTGGCCCTGACTCCCATACTGCCTTCTCATCTGATTTGGCTGCTGGAGGGGCTGGCGGCCGACAGGCCACAACAGTTACCTACAAACTTTTAGAAATACTTAGAAAGAATAGCCCTCGCAGTAGAATCTGTAATCCAAGTAGAACAAGCTGGATTTCATCCCAAACATTATTGTAGCAATCAAGTCATTGTATTAATTTCCTACCTGGAGAATGGATTCCAAAAGAAAATGAAAAATGTCTCTGTTTTTCCTGACGTCTCAGTGGCCTAGAATACTGTCTGGAGAGAAGGATTTCCCCTCAAATTAATCAAGATTATACCTTCCTGTACCTTGATTGACAACATGTTGAATAACAGGTTCTTTCAAGTTTTTTACAGAATTAAAGAGACGCAGATATCATACATTGAATAACAGACAACTACAAGGATCATTGCTGTCCCCTGCTCTTTTTAACTTGTACATCCATGATCTACCTGAAACCGTTTCTTGGAAATTCATTTATGCTGATGATATCAATCTCAAAGTCGAAAGAACCAACTTCAGTGATGGAAAGGACATCCTTTCTCAAGATGTCCAGAAGCTGGATGACTACTGCAACAAATGCTGTCTCCAATCAAGCCTAACAAAAACAAAAGTCGCCACATTCCACGTCAGCAATAGATATGCAAATTACCAGCCAGTGAAATTCCAGAACTATTTTACAATGTAATAATTATCTGAAGTTCCTGGGTTAATACTGGAGATCACTAACCTTCTGGCAACACTGAGAAAAAACAGCCACAAAATTGAAAAGCCACAATTTCCTGAACAAACTGGCTGGAACATCCTGGAGTGCTGATGCTTACATCCTATGAACAACAGCCTTGGCTTTGGTTTATTCCACAGCTGAATATTATGCCAGCATGTGGCTTAATAGCACCCACATCCAAATGGTCACCGTCCAACTCCACCAGACAATACATATCATCTCTGACACATTGCATCCTATTCCTGTGCACTTATCCAGTTTTCCCCAAAATAAGATTTTCCCTGATAATAAGCCCAATCAGGCTTTTGAGCGCATGGCAATAAGGCCAAGTGCTTGTTTCAGGGTTCAAAAAAATATAAGACAGGGTCTTATTTTCACGGAAACACAGTAGTACTTAGCAATAACATATCACCCCACATTAGAAGACAATTTGGCTGTAGTGAAGGATGCTGAACAACAAGACCCTCCTTATTTACCAGAACAATGCACAGCCCTTCACAAGATTGAAATCCTGATGTTAAGCTATTCACTCAACATCTACCCAGTTTAATCCTGAGAGTGCCTTGGAGAGAACATTCTGACCATTTGTGATCCCCCTACCAAATCATCTGGTTTTGACTTGCCTTGCTTTATCTGGTTGAAATTGAATGAAATTAGGTGTGATATTGGAAGAAGTGCTTCTGCCCTGGATCAGTGGGGATGGAAAGATCCCCCTTGTTATGATGCTGATATGCAATCTATTAAAATATTGTGCAAGATTGCCCATAATGTACATTCCCTGGTTCCCTAGAAAATCTGTTTAAAGCAACTCCAGAGGCGATCGCCTGGATAGCTGAATTGGACATCCAGTTATGAGGCCACTGCCATACCCCCATAGAAGTTTTACTTATAATTATGTGGACTTCTGTTCTGTCATGTTCTCATCATTTGCTAAATAATAATAATAATAATTTCTAATTGGGGAAAATTCTTTTCACAGATTCTCCAGGAATGCTAGCTGGCATTATTAGTTCTGTTGTAGTGGCAATAGCTGGAGCTCTTTCAAGTTTTATAGCATACCAGAAGAAGAAGCTTTGCTTCAAACAAAGCGGTAAGTTAACAGCCAACTTGACTTGAAACACCAAAAAGTTGGGGTTGTAAGATCTCCTAAAATAATTATTTTAACTACATTGACATTGGATGGTTCCCAATCTAATGGAAAGCTCACAATTTGAAATAAACTGTGGATGTAGAATGTTACTTTGTTCAAGGCTGAGCTGAAGATACATGAATGTAAGGTATTTTAATTGAGCTTGTTTCTACAGATCAAGAAAACATTCCTGTGGAAAGCCAGCAGGGAGCACATGCAGCGCCATCTGGTAAGGTCATAAATAAACAGCTTTTAAAAATTACATATACACTCTCGGGTCTCTACGCTGCCCGCCAGTCCTTGGAGTGGATAGAAACATTGAGACGCAATTGCTTCTGAAAAACCTGGGTTATTGGTAGCCAATAGTAGATCCGTGATTCAAATAGAAGTAAAGTTGGCGCTCAGAGCTACTGCCTCTCAGCGCTTTTATACAGGTGTGTTCCACCCTTCCGGGTGTGCGCTCAGCATATTATTGTGATCAGCTGTTTTTCAGCCAGTTTGAATCCTCCTGCCTGTATGCCGTCACCGGCTGCAGTGACGCATCGAGCTGCACCGTTCTTTCCAATCATCTGCCATGCCTGAGTCCTTCATGCTTGCCCGTATGCCCCAAGTGCCCCGCTATGCTGCCCCGCCATAGTGACACCCTAGCCTGCCACTCTAGGTACACCCTCACACATCACCTGTGTGCCCTGTCCCCATCTGATCCTGTTGTCACTCTTCGCTTGTGAGTGTGTGTTGAGTGTTAGGTTTCTTCACGCTCGACAGGCGGCTCCTCCTACCAGGAGTCCCCCCACAGAAAACAGAAATAGAAAAGTTAGTATTGGTCAAGGGACCCTCCTGGTTTATGTGGGTATGATCGGTGAAATCGTCGTAATAATCTCGGAACATTTATATGCTTTTCGGCTACCCATGTAGCTTCAGTTGCAGGATATCCTTTCCAGTTTACCAGGTACTTTACCCGTCCCTTCTGTATTTTCAAATCCACCTTTCTTCACCTGCAAAAGTGGCTTATATTTTTGATTTTGTGCAGCTTCCCACCTAGTAATTTTATCAAGCCACACCTATATTGCCCCATTTAAGGGAAAAAAAACATGGTTTTCTTCAGCCTAAGTGTCTTCATTTTCTTTTATTGCTAATTTTTGTATTGCAGATTAGATACAGTTAGTTCAGTTAAGAGAACTGACTGGACCAAGTCCATTGAAATAGGCTCTTGGAAATAGGTGGGATTTGCATGGAACTACTTTAAGCTCGTTTGAATTTGATAGTAAATACTAAGCATTGCTCAGACTTGATTTAACCAGGCATAATTACTACATGTAAAACAAAGCTAAAGCTATTAGAATTAGGTTTCATTTTGCTCCTTCCACAGACGACTGTAGGAATCTTTTCTTCATCTTTTTGTCACTTTGCAAAGTTTCAAACAATATTCAAGTCATAGAGAATCCAGATTTATATATATATGCATACTTGTCCTTTATCATTTTATCTTTACTTACAGCTTTTATCTAGCATATTAAAAACTTTTCCTAATGTTGTTTTCATTGTTTAATCAGAATCCTGAAATCTAAGAATCCTTATATATGTCAGAAATTAGGAAATATAAGTCATTTTAGGATTTTTTTTAGTGAACAAAATTTCTAAATTAAAAGGAATAATTGTTATAAAGAAATAATGGAACTGGGATGATAATAAAGCCCAAGTAGTTACATTTAATCTAAAGAAAATAGAGGCAAAACTGCCCTTTCTATCTTGTCTTTTTGTTTATTTTTAACTTAAAAATTAAAATAAGGAAAGCACCAGCCACTATCCTCTTCATTTACAAGTATGCCTCAGACTCACAAAGAGTGAGTGATAGACTTTGACAATATTTTACAACCCACCTGACTGGGGAAAAAAAGAAAGAGAGTAGGCAACCTTAGGCAAGCAGTTTGCTCTTTCTTTAAAGTATTAAATACTTTCTTAGGACAATCTGTTTAAATCTGGTAAGAACGAAATGCATTTAGTGATGCTTACTTCCAAGTGTGTTCAGGATTACAACATTAACTGGAAAAATTAATACTTGTAATTATACATATATTTATAAATTGGCTATGGCTGAAATGAGTCAGAAGCTTGACAGCAGAATAATGACTAAACCACCAGAGAATTTGCTATGTAAAAAGGCCAAATTATAGTGTGTCTTAAGCTCACCTATTTCAAAAGACAAATATGAAAATTAAAAAGAGCTCTACATATATCTTTGTGACTTGCTTAAGTGAGATAAAATGTAACAGTTGAAATATTGTATTGGACTTCAAGTAGTGAAATATGATTTTGCCTTTCATAATTCTCCATCTGTAATTTTTAAGTATTTCAACCCCAATTAATAGCTTGTTTATTTTTTTTATTTAAGCCCATATTAATAGCTTGGTTGTTTGTTATTTAAGTGTTTTTATAAATAAAAAAGGGAGACTTTCTACCTGTAAGGATGGAAAAGATGTTAGCCTGCTTGGATGTTTTTAAGTATTATATTTAGCATGAGCTATAACAACTTTCAGTTGTGGCCGATATGTTTTTCATTTTCCGTCTGTTCAGATAGTAGCAGAAAATATAACTTTTTCATTATTTTCCCCTTTTAGTTCAACGTACACTTTTGCAGAAACAATAGCAGAATTTGATATGAAGAGAAGACCAGAAACTGGATTTATAGCCTGCATAATTCCCTGAAGGAGTAACACAATGGAATTGCAAAGCAGATCTTTAAAATAGGCCTGTTGAAACATCTTTAGAAAGGAAGTGTGATGTTTCTAACCAATGAAAAATATTTTCATCCATCATTTACCCTTTGAAGTTCAATTGTAAACAGGGTGATTATTGTTTTTCAAATGTATTTTTACGGCATTTGTTGATTGGATTAAAGTTTTTTTCTCTTTTTTCTCTTTTTTTCTTTTCTTTTCTTTTTTGTAGCAAGAACCTTGAAAAGGGAGATGGGTGTTCTTGTAAAATACCTTCAGGCAGGTTGTTCACTAAGGAAAGCTATGTTGATTGTAGATATCTCCGAGAAGTACAGTTTGACTTTACTTACTGATGCATATCACACCAAATGGATAAGGTCAGCTATTTAGATATTGGAGGTGAAGCACAAGTTTGCTCTTAATACAGTACAGTTGCTCACTTCATAGTTGAAGTTATATGTTATAAATATGTAAGAATCGATTTAGGCTAAATCCCCTTGATCCTGAATTTCCAGTTCATAAACATTATTATTTTTCTTTCTGCATGTTCTTGGTCACATTTAGAACATTCAACATGGAGTAAACGCCTTATCTGACTAGCAAAGCTTTTGAAATTTTATCATTGTATACAAGTACATACGAATTGAAAGCATTAAAAATCTAAGTTGCCTTAATGTTTTGACTCAGAAATAATCTTAAAATAATCCTTTATCTTGAACATGTTTGCATTTGAAGGTTTATTACTTGTGTGTAGTGAGACTGTATTTCTGAGCTGCATAATGCTGGAAACAAATGTGATTTTAAAGAACATATACCATACTCCTACAGACTTTACAGTACTTTCTTGAAATGAAATCCAAAACATTTTATAGCCATAAGATGAATCTATCATCTTTACATCAAGTTTGCTTAGGGTTAGTGTGGGAAATTTTTGCAATGCCTCCTAGTTCCTACTGCCAACATCTGCCATTGGTAGGCCTTAATTAAATGTGGGAACATAGCCAAGGTATATAGTGGCTTAGGTTCTTAGGCCAATTATGACCAAATATGATAGGGATATGAATTCTGGATTTCAATGACAGGTTACGTGCAACGATCATATTGGGACACAACTCCATTCCTTCCCTCACTGTCAGATCAACAAGGGAGCCTCTTTATATTAATGTTTTGGAGTGGTGGTAAGAGGAGGAACTTGCTTAGTCAAGCTTGCTTAGGGTTAGCATTCTGACTGGAAAATTTGGGGAATTGAACTCCAAACAACTTAAAGGTGCCAAGCTTGAAAAACATTGGTCCAAATAAACCCTTCCAATTTTGTGATTTTTTTTTAAGAGTGATAAAATTGCATTATAATAATTTTGGTGATATTATTTTGAGGAAGTTACTTAGGGGAATCATCCGAAGCTGGATGTTACGCGCCCATTTGAAAGTAACTTGTCAGAGCTGTTTATTACTACTTTCAGAGGGGGAAATAAAGGTGAGGTTT
This sequence comes from Grayia smithii, assembly GCA_032468115.1. NCBI lineage: Eukaryota > Metazoa > Chordata > Lepidosauria > Squamata > Grayiidae > Grayia > Grayia smithii. The sequence continues at coordinate 12,184 of JANHFM010010370.1, read as the reverse complement.
GGAGCAGGCACATTCCTTGCTAAACTATAAACTTAAATAAGCATGTGAACTAGTCCATAATTGGCTCTTTTGGTCTTTATTCCATAATAAAGTAACTTTTCAGTAATGGAATTGCCGCTTAAAATTATTTAAAACTGCATGTGCCTCTGATTACAGAATTTACCTTGCAGTTCATAAGTGCCCTACTAGTTCTGTGCGTTATATTTCATAAAGACTTATTTGTTTGTGCAATATTTTTCAAAAAATAGACAATAAACTTTAATTGCAGATGCCTTATGTACAATACCTTGAAGTGCCAACATATGAATTGAGTAGAAGTATAAGCTAAGTATTTTATATTGTTTCATTAAAAGGAGATTTGGAATGGTCACTGATACCATGTAAATTGAGTTAAATATCTTACTATATTTAAATTTGTGATAAACTGAAAACAAAAAATGAAACTATATCAAGAAATGTGGGTGCCATATTATTTAAGGGGAACTCATGTTAAGTATCATGCCAAAGTAAATTAAGCAAATCTTTGCATAATGTGATATGTGCATGCATAGCCTTCTAAACATGAATATTGGGCCAACTTCCAATTTAAATTAAATACAAATTAGCTGTATAAGCAATGCATGGATTTTTAAGTTGTCCTCTGCATTTCAATAAACAAAATATCAGTTTTAGGTCATGTGAATGTACCATATGTTCAGCACCAAATCTTAATAAATTCAGCAAGAACCTGCATTTTGAAGAAAAATACAATACAATACAATACAATTCTTTATTGGCCAAGTGTGATTGGACACACGAGGAATTTGTCTTGGTGCATACACTGCACCAAATGTGCAGAGTACTACAAAAAGCACACCACAAAAATGTGTGCATGATTGCAATTAGCTTTTGCCAAGTGGCAATATTTTGATATAATCCTTATTTCATGAACAGGACTGATGCAAAAAATGATTGCGATTGATAGAGATATTTCCATGTTATTACTGAACAGAAGGACTTTAGTTCAAACCAATAAATACACTGAACTATTTGTGGCAAGCTAAGCATGGTTTATTGAATAAGCTGACTTCATCTATTTGTTTTTCCTCATCCACCACAGTCTAGGTAGGAGACAACTGATGGTTTGTTTTCAGTTTATCATTTGTTTCCCTTGTCTTTATCTATAGCTAATGAGAAAGTATCCCCATGATTTATTAAAAACAAAACCCTGGAGACAATTGTTTGGTTAGTTGGAATTGAAAGCTTGCTGCAGAGTTTAAATAATCAAATCCAAACACCTGTCTACTACTAGGGAAGCTTGAAAAAGCAGCAGATGCAATAGCAATACATTAGCAAGGAGTTCTCATGTTATTCCAGTGTGTTCAGACTTTGCTATAAAAATAATGAGAACATGTTTGGAATATGCATTTAATAGGGTATCCTATATATTTTTTAAAATTGGAATAAAGTTTCACATAGTACTGTATTCCATGTAAATGTATTCCATGTAAATGTGCATAAAAATGTGCAGACATGGCTATACTTCTGCACGTATTTGGATGTAAATACCTTTGAACTAGATAGTATTATTCTTTGGAAGGAATGCATATGATTAGGCCTTTCATCTCTTTGCCATGGGTTGACGATAAGATTCATGCGTGCTATGTGAAAAATATCTATAGTTCAGTATGTTTAATTTTTAAATAGATTCATGGCTCTTTAGATTATGAGAATCTCTAAATATTTGGTAATTAAAACTTGTTATTTGTTTTTAATAAAGAAATCTAAAATTATTTGCCTGATTATTTTGAGAGAATGACCTTCCGGGATAGAATTTTCTATTTTTAGAAAAGGATCTAAATCAAGTAGATGTTAAGGTCTCCATCCATGCCGAAGAAATTAGTCCACTCATTTCCAAAGTTCAAAGCTGTTTATTCCCCGGA
>JANHFM010010367.1:0-17572 GCA_032468115.1 Grayia smithii | reverse complement strand
CCATCTTTCCAAGCAGTCTCCATGTCTCCAGTGTCTGTTTCCCCACTTGGAGCAGAACCCAGAAGGAAATTTCTTCCAACAGTACTTTATAGTAATCAGAAACTGAAGGTGTTCTTAGTTCTCCTTATTGTTCGTGGTAGATTTGTCATTGTATGTACTTTTCTTTTTGTCTTAACCTTGTAAATACTAATAAAGATTATTTTTTTAAAAAGAAAGAAACTGAAGGTGTTCCAGAAACCCAGGTTTTTTTATCTTTTGGAGCATTGTGACAGTGGGAGCTACTCTTGCCTTGGAGGGGGGGCGGGGATGACAAACTTTTCCACAGGAGAGAAGCCCACTTCAGGGCACTTTTCCTTTCTACCTCTTGATTGGCTGAGCCTACAACTTTTTCCCCATATTTTTTTATCTGTTGGTGTAGGAAACTGGTTACCTTTGGAGGTAACATGCTTCAAACTGCCATTTGCAAGGTGACTGATAGGAAGAGATGAAACTCCACCTTCTATTTGCCAACATAGATTTTGTCCTAATCCAGTTGGGTATTCTTTTTTGAAATTATATTGTTTATATTTCTGCAAAATTTAGATTACTCTAAAAATGGTGAAATCTCTCTCTCATATCTTAGTGGTTAGGCTTCAAGCCTTTCTAAGTTCACATTTTAAGTTTGTTCTCTGACATCATGCTGGTTGAAAATTCTTTAGACTTTCATCTTAAAATATGCAGAGGGCACTAGGATCATGAAGAGTGTTAAAGGGATGAGGTCACTCAGCTCAACCCAGTTCATAGGGGGATTGTTATAGAGAAAATAGACCTTTATATACACTTATCTTGATTGAACAAAATAAAGGCAGAATATGCATCTGGTAGTAAATAAGTAAATACCGTTGTCTTTGGAAAAGCTTTTTCTGTTATAAACAAAACAGAAGAAAATCCTAATTATAGTGCATGAACTTTGCAGTTTGAATAATTACAGGTGAGGATCAACTTGTTACCTAGATTTTTCCATACAGTTGATGCTATTTATCCTTGGCCAGTGGTAGTCTAGTAGTTAAAAGTGTCTGGCTGGAGCTGATCTTGAGCCCTAGAAAAAAGTGGACTATCAATATCCTAAAGGTATGCCACTATAAATCATTGGAGACCTAGGTAATAACTTCCTTTCATGACTTACTGTGAATTCAATGTTCTTTTTCAATCATAGTCTGATTTCCAATTTTATATCAATATTTTTAAAATGTAATCACCAAAAGCTATATTCAATACTTTTTGTTGTGTTTATTGGACATATATTTGAGAGATAGTAGGAAATCATGGCATTTCAAAAACTTATGGTTGTTTTTGTATTTTACTGTGTTTCTTTTGACCCCCCCCCCCCCCATAAGGGCTTGGCCTTATTATCAGGGGGTCTTATTATTTTGGGGGTGCAGGAGGCAGAAAGTATGGGACTGGATGCCCCGTCACTGCCCCTCCCTGTTTTTCGTGCCGGCCAAGCGGCCCAAAAGGTCCCATCCCACCCCAATGGCAACAGCAGCCTGGCTGATTCCCTTCCCCGCCATCTCTTTATCGAGAGGGGTGATGGGGCAGGGGAGAAGCAAGATGCATGGAGCGAGATGTGGCTTCCCTTGCCATCTCTTCCCCTCCCTCGCCGGGCATGACAGAACTCTTGCCCCTCGCTTAGCCACCCGCCCCCTTTAAGGTTGCAATTTGGGGATGGCAGGTGGGAAGCGTGAGAAGCAAGACGCAGGTCTTACCTTTCAAGCTCTGTCACTTTCCTCACTGTTGTGTCCAGGGAAACACACTGTAAAAGAAGACCTCATGAGTTTGAGAAGTTTGATTGAACTTGCAGGAAGGTCTTCTTTTACAGTGTGCTTCCCTGGACACAATGGTGAGGAAAGTGACAGAGCTTGAAAGGTAAGGCCTACATCCCGCTTCTTGCCCGTCCCACCTGCCATCCCCAAATTGCATTCCTAAAGGGGGCGGGTGGCTAAGCAAGGGGTAGGAGCCCTGTGATGCCTGGCAAGGGGACGAGAAGAGATGAGAAGCAGAGCCACGTCTCGCTCCACGCGTCTCGGTTCTCCCCCGCCCCACCACCCCTCTTGATAAAGAGACAGGGAAGGGAAGCAGCTAGCCTGCTGTTGCCGTTGGGGTGGGACGGGACGTGTTGGGCCATTCGACCAGTGCAAAGAACAGGGAGGGGAGGGCATGTCCCTGCCTTCCTCCCCCCTCCTGCATTCCCTCCTCAACTCATTTTGGTTGTGTGGCAAGCAATACACAGAAATAGCGGGACTGGCTGCGCATGTATATAAGTAGTTGGTAGGGGGGCTTATTTTGCGCGGGTGGCTTATATTATCGCATGTGTTAAAAAGCCCGATTGTGCTTATCCAGACATGTCTTATTTTCGGGGAAACACTTTTAAAATCCATAGTTGTTTTCTTCTGGATAACAGGAACAGCATAATATTGACTTTGAATAGTTTATTGATAGCTATACAAGTGGTATTCTTTTTATTTGTAATTTCTAGGGCTTCTGACTTTGTGGTACACTGGAGTTATGAAACTGACAACTGGACCATACTCAGCTATTTCTTACTCTGTTGTGATAAAAGAGACTTGGGACTCTGTCCATCATCATATAATACTGAACAGGATGAGGCAAAACTTGCTTTTAGGATAGAAGCTGTCTAAAGAACGATCAAGTTTGAAAATAGGCTGAATAAGCCAGGGGTTGTAGAGGAAAAAAAAATCCAAGAAAATTTTACCACTATTCCTCTCTGGAGTGCCATGCAATGGGAGCTTTTCTTTTTTAAAAAAACTTTGAACTCGATTCTTCCTCTCTGCCAGTCACATGACTTAAAGTAGAGCTATTATTAGAGGGTTGGAATGAATTCTGAATGTCATGCTCTGCATCCCTAGCTTTTAAAAATATATTTTTTGGTAAAATTGTATCTAACTCTCATTGTCTCTCATACCATGATCAGAACTGATTCTTATCTGATCTGAATCTGATCTGGAACTTTTGGGATATGAGCAAGATGAAATGCAAAATATCTATTTATGCAATAGTGGCAAATATCTATTTATGTAGTTTTAGAAATACTTGGTATATTTCACAAGTTCTTCATCTATTTTGCTTGATTTTTTCTCTTCATTAAGGACCAATTTTATTGTTTGAATAAAAACTAAACCTGGGAGTAAAAAATCGAGTAAAAAACTAAGCCTCTAAAAGATATGATTCCTAATTTTGCAAACTATTGAGGACATGCTTTTCATTTGTTATGAAATTTTGTGCTTCCTGAAAGGTAAAGGAGGTGGAAACAGATATATTTTGAAGTGACTGACTATTGAAGCAGCTCTCTATTATTGTACATGGCAGCTTTGGTGGGTAGAACATCAACATTTATGTGTAGTTGATGAGCAGTGTCTAAGTACCAATATTAAGATAATATCTTAATGTCATTAGCATAGCTTCCTAGGCACTTTAGTCTTTGAGGAAGATCCTACTGCCAATAACAAAACATTTAAATTCTGTTTTGACATTACATGTACCATATAGTATTATAAATTACTATATCTACTGTTGCTGAATGCAAGATCCATCTGTAATAATGCTAACTTTATTCATAAATTGGTGATAAATGAACGAATAGATCTAAGGTGTATTATTGAGCAGATAGGGCTGTGGTCCTCTTGAAGATTTCTCCTCCCGAGTTTTGTGTCTAATAGCAGCTGAAATTCCAGGATTCAAGAGGCAGAATGGTTGTGCTCTTAAGAAATAATTTATCTGTGGCCAGGCGTCCTACTTTTGAGATGGTGTGGTGTAAGTGTCTGTGCATTCAGCTGAACTAAAAGGACAAGGTAAGTATCCCACCTGGCTGCCCCAACAAGATACATCCCTCTTGGATTTTCTCACTGGTCTGATATTGGTATTTCTAAAACTATTTGTCTTACAAGCTTTCAGTCTCCATGCCTTGGAAAAGTGTCTAGGAAGGCTCAGTAACTCACAAATACCTGTAGAGTAAGTCAAATTAACTTGATAGAGATCTGCAGCTTTGTCGCTAAAAGTATATGGGATAAAATACATTGTCCACAACATCCAGGTAACATTTGCAAGTGGCTCAGACAAACACCTCCCAAATTCATTGGACAGAAAGGAGGAGGTACCACATAATCAGATGTGCCAGATTTTGTTATAATCAATTTCAATAAAAGTAGTTTTAGACACCTTGTGGAGTTGATTTCTTGACTGCCTTGGCTGATATTACCATAACTTGTCTCAATATAATTTCAGGTTCAAAATACATATGCAGGCATATACCGGACCCTTCTTTTTTTCAGATAAATTGTGTGAGGATATAGAACACAAATATAGTCCTTCGCCATTTTAAATAACTTTCTGATCAGATGAGTTTAATGACTCTGCATAATTTCTGCAGGGTGGATTATCTGCCCCAGGGACCTTATGTATCTGGAGGAATTCCATTAAGCATTTAGGGATTTTCCTAGCAACTCAAGAAACAGTTCCATTGATGTTGGTTGCAATTTGGAGGTGACCAGAGGGTTGAATTGTCTCTGTGCAGCAGCCTCCTGTCTAATAATCCCATGTGCTGCTAAATTTTCTGAGGTGGTACAGGAGTTAAAATAGCAGAAGCTAATGGAGTGCCATAGAAGAAGACAAAAGTGGACTTGGTCAAATAAGAGCTCATGTTCAAGCCTACATGGCAATAAAGGAGGCAAAGCTTCAAGACTTCTCCCATACTGCATTGATGGATATTGTCCCATAGCATTGTTTAAGGTCACTCTCTATTGGAAAAGAAGAGGCCTAAGATTTGCCTGAAACTTCCTCTTCAAAGGCAGGATCTAAAGTGGTATCTGGGGAAATACCTATAATGTGAACTAGGATTTGTCAATAATTTTGGAGGAAGGTGTTTGAGCATATTGTGGAGACTACACGAAACTGGTGGAAAAGTTTATTGATAAATTTGTGATAATCTATAGTTAGTATCCTAATGATACTCATTTATGTATATCCCAGTTACTATTGGATTCTGGAAGACAATTCATTTAAACAGAGAGAGAAACATGAGTATTGTATTTCAAAAACATATATGAGGAGCATGTAGATGTTTCAATATCCTCTTTATCTGAAAGGGTGGTCCTTCAGCTTTGCAATCTGGGAAAAGTGGCTGAAACTGCACCTCAGTGGAGGATGCTAAGATGCAGAAACCTGGAAGCAAAATAAGCAAAATCTTACCCTCATTTATGAGGATGAGATTTTGCTTATTTTGCTTCTAAGTTTTTAAATCCTAGCCCCTTATTTTTTAAATAGTAATGTTACTGAAAATTATGTTACACAGAAAAAAATGAATACAATTTATATAGTGTGTGTGTATATCTAATGCAGACAAGAAAAAGAGAAAAAGGAACCTCCCTCTTCATCCCCTGCAAATATGATCAACATCTTCACTATCTCTTAAAACAGCATCAAGCAACTCTTCATCCCATTCCTCACCCCATTCTCTATAAACAATCTATAAAAACTCATCTCTCCATATTAATCAGCAAAAGTCCATTAATGGTTATCAAAAATAACTGCCCTATCGCAGACTATATCTGCTTAAACTCAATTTGAATTCTTCCTTTTATATTTAAATTTCCACCTCTGTTTAAACATATTCCCCCGTTTCCTCTCTTCAGACAAACAAAACTTTTAAAACATCATCCAGTTTGTCAACAAACCATTTAAACATTACCAAAAATAGCAACCCATTTAATTTAATCTCAATCAAATAAACCAATTTTATATTCTTTCTTCTTTCTCCCAACAATCTTTAGATCTCTTAGATAAAATTCTAACATCCCCTTTTAATATTTTGTCTCTTCTCTCAAAATCCCTCATATTCTTTGTCATTTTAGTAGAAAGAAGTTATTCACCACTTTTCATATTCTTACTGTCTCGTTTTCGAAAATCCTTGGCAGCTTCAACAACTCCCTTTTGTAAATCCAATTTAGAGGAATAATCCATAGCACTCTTCTGCTTTAATATGTGTATATGTTTTTCATTTACTAAATCATAATTTAGTTTCATTTGTAAATCCACTATTTCCATCTCTTTCTTATTGGCTATCATTTTTTTAATCCACCTTCAAATCAGTTTCAGTTTTATTCAGTGGCCTTGTTCCTCTTCAGTATCATCTTTTAATTCTTCAGTAATAGTAAATAACTTCCTGAAAGCCATTCATTGTAGATCTCTCTTAAAGTGTCCACTAGTGTTCAGTCTTCAAAGTTATCAGTTTTATCCAAATGTATAGACATTTTCCCATGGGAAAGATCTTTTCAATTAACTTCAAAGTCTTAAGTCCATTTGTATATTGTTTGTGTGTTTGTTAAAAACTTTCTAAAGTCAATACTAAACATCCATTTGCTATAGTCTGCCTCCAATTTTTTTTTTACAAATCTTTGTAAAACTTACTTTTTGAAAAATTGAAGAAAACTCACTCAGTGATTTCACTAAGACCTGCTTATCTGAACGTTCTCAATATTTAAGCAAAAAATTAAATAAACATTTAAAATTATTAAGGGGTGAACCTTAATTGAACCTAAAGTAGTTACCCTATTTTTCGGAGTATAAGACACTTTTTTTCCCTCCTAAAAGAGGCTGAAAATTTGGGTGCATCTTATACTCCGAATGTAGCTTTTTCAAAGCATTTTTTCAGCTGTAACAAGGCGCTAGTGATTTTCTGGGCTTTGCCTGTTCCCTCCGACTCTTAGCTGTTCTTTAGAAGCTTTTTTTCAGTGAAGCAATCTCCGTGCTTTGCCTGCTCTCTCCGTCTCTCAGCTGTGAAGTTTTCTTTCAGCCCTAACAAGGCATTAGCGAGCGAAGTGATCTCCATGGCTTGCCTGCTTTTTTCATTGTTTTTCTTTTCAAAGATCAGTTGTGCTTTAGAAGCTGTTTTTTATCCCCAAGCAGGGGATAAAAACCAGCAAACTAATGTGCTGAAGCTGACCAGACTAGGGACGCTAGCCAGATGAGTATCTGGTAGACAGATTTTTTTTCCTATTTTACTCCCCAAAAACTAAGCTGCGTCTTGTACTCCGATGCGTCTTATAATCCAAAAAATACGGTATATATAGAGTGCATTAGCAGCTATAAGTTCTATGAACTCCTTAGTCAGTCATAAGTTGATCACAAAAACGTAGTTCCTGCCATCTGCTCACCAAAAATGGGCTGTGGGAAGTAAATGTGGGTAATCTTGAGATCTCTACCTTCTCCAGAGAGATTTTGGCAACTTACATCCAGAATCAGTTCACCATGGTGCTCACCAGAAGTGTCTCCTTGTTTTCTAACAGTAGGGCTAATTAAAGAAACTCTGTGTGATTCATGCTTCCCTGATTGTGCTCTGCTGTTAAGGATTTGATATTGGGAAATATCAAATATCACATATTACTGATCTTGGGAAACTATAAACTCCTTAATGTATACTTTACTCAAGGAGAGTTTGCTTAGGGTTGTCCACATATAAGAGATAAAGGGAATTGGGGGGGGGGAGGAGGAATTTTTTGGCAGTCTCCAATTATGGAGTATTCTTGTATCTATGTTCTAGTCAGCATACAATCTAATCTTTCATAGACCTATGAAGACAGCTTTTCTGAAGGGCCTCTGAAGTTAATTTTTTTGCACTTATTAAGTGGCATTGGCATCAAATGTATCTTTGTGTCATTTTATTGCTATATTACACCAATATATTTGTTACAATTTAATTTCTAGGTTTTATTATATGTTTATAGTTAATAGTTTGTACACTGGGAATCACTTAAATTATATGGTTTAAAATACAGTAAATAAATATCATTGATAATCATCCGTGGATATGTCATTTTTCTAAATTAAACCATAGGAAATTACCAGGCTGAGCCCAAAGCATGAATCAAATATGTCATCAGGCTCTAGTCCCTTCGCACCCACAAGAGTCCAACCCACTTTCAATTCCATTGACTGTTATCTACCGCCAATTTGCTTTGACGGTTAGTAATTCAGATTCTTGTAGAGGGCTTAAGCTTTCAATAAACCTTTATTTTGAACTGCGTGGACCCCTGATTTCCCATGCTTGATGTAAACAGTATTACTCAGAAACTTTGAAATATTATATACATATATCCTATCCATCTATCTATCATACACACACACACACACACACACACACACAGACACACACATATATATATAATATAATCATAGATTTTCATGGGTATAGGTATGCAAGTCTTGGCATATCCAGGTCTTTTCCCATGTAAGATTGAGAGTATCTTGATGTTTCGATGAGGTCCCACTCGTCATCTTCAGGCTGGTGTCTTCGGCTTCGTACTTGTGAGAGCAAAGCATGATCGGAGCTGCCGTCTCTCTATAAATACTGGGGGGGGAGGTGCGGAGTGCTAGCTTTGTTGCTGTAAGCGGATTGGTTGGCTGTGTTGTTAACATCCTGATTGGTTGATGAGTTGATGTTTTCAGATTAGTCGGCTGTTTTGTGACATCCTGTGTGGGTGTGGTCCTAGCTGTGTGCCCATTAGTCTTTTGTTTTATAACGACCTGGGTAATGGGCTGTGTGGTAGCATCCTGAGCTCTAGTATTGTGACATCCTGAGTCCTGTGCTGCATTCCAGGGTCTAATAATAATTTAGCATATTTCATTGTGAGGGTAGGGAATCACTCAGATTCCCTACCCCCACAATGAAATATTTAATTTCATTATTATTTTTTTCATAGTCTATTCAGATATTTCAGGGTAGATTATTAAAACCATAGTTTTTAGAATTAACCATGTTTGACTGGATTCACACATGCTAAACCAAAACCAGCAATCCATATTATGGTTTAATATGATTCACACTTCATACTTAGCCATATTTTGTTTTCTATTTCCTGATTTGCGTTCTTCTGTTTTAGCATGTTTAGCAGGTCCCAATCATTGCGGTTTGCAAATGTCTAAAATGTGGTAAGTTAAACCATGATTTATGGCTCAGTGTTGCATGACCACATCCAATTGTAATTTATTCAGTAAGCCATGGCTAACCACAATATATGAACTATTATTCTATTACAGAAGACCTACCACTAAGAACTATTACAGTGCAACCAGGTTAAAAAAAAGTACCACTGATGGATTCCTATCTAATATTAATCTTATGCCCCTTGAAATATTCAGTCTCTTTTGGACTGAAAAGATCCTGTGTGATAGCTAGCAGCATCATGTTTTATGGAGATCTAACCTGCTTGAGTTGAAGAATGATCATGATCTCTACAGTCAGAGGCAGATTTAGCTCAAGGCCAGTTTGGGAGCACCATAATCTAGGGGCACCCTCTTTGAATCATTCTTAAAGATGCAAATTTTCACATCACCAGAAGTGGCAGCTCCAGTCAGTGTGAGCAAGAATAAACCAACCAACCAATCAACTAATGAACAAAAACCTGTAATGCAAAGTCCTAAATGACATATACAAGTCAAAATCATACCATGGATTTTACTGACATTTGAATGAGGTATTGATTTATTACAAATATCAAATACCAACTCAACGGCTGTTGTAATTCCTTTAAATGTAACACGATTTGCAAACATATTGATTTATTTTTGTTATCGTGTGTTCATCTTCAGTGTATGAATTTAAAGATAGAAAGAAAATGATCACAGGCCTCCATTCATCCCAGGGGTGAAATCTAATTTTTATTACTACTGGTTCGGTGGGCGTGGCTTGGTGGGCGTGGCAGGGGAAGGATACTGCAAAACCTTCATTCTTACCCCCCTCCAGGGGAAATTTCCATTCCCACCCCACTCCAGAGGAAGGATATTGCAAAATCTCCATTCCCACCCCACTCTGGGGCCAGCCACAGGTGATATTTCCCAGTTCTCCAAACTGCTCAAAATTTCTGCTACCGGTTCTCCAGAACCTGTCAAAACCTGCTGGATTTCACCCCTGAGCTATATAGTCCAAAGCCCTACCCATCTACCCACTCATTCCAGGCAACAGCTAAGGCCCTGGCTGAGTTGCCCACCAAATGATCATGGAAATCCCCAAGCTTTTTCTGGAACCTTATTGGTGGCAGGGAGAGATGATATCAACAAGCTGAAAGGCAACCAGAGATGATCTGTCAATGAATATGATTAATAACACAGTTGAAAGTCTGTAATTATGGAACACATGCACACACACACATAAGATTAATAATGGAATTGACAGCTACAAATGAAACAGCAGGAATTAAAGAGCTGGTAGCAGTGATGGAAGAACAACTATGTAGTTTTAGATCTTTATAAATTCTTTACAACATGCCTCACATTTCTTTGGGGCATGTTTAGAAAGAAATAAAAGGGGCTGTTTATATTGAATGAGGCCATTGGTCTAACACAAGGATTTCCCCAGCACACATATTTCATTTTCTGAAAGGTTCAGTCTCTTATCACAAGGGAGTCCTCATTTCTTTTGGCCTTAAGACTGCCATGTTCACCATACTGCATCATTCATTATGATGTCTCTAGGTAACCTCATTTGGCATTTGGGTTATGGATCAGAGAAGTCAGTCTCTTCTGATCTTCCTCTTCGTATGTCATATGAAAAACTAGGAATAGTCCACTGGCAGCTGAAAATGTCAGAGGTTTTACTCTGCAAAGATAATGGAATCAGCTTACATTTCTACTAAATGCTGTAGTAACATCCTTTCTATTAGAGTCGTCTCTCATTACATTTTTTTGCTGTCAAAGTCCACTTTAAATGAGTTCCTATGCTAGGAACAGAGCTGTTAAAAATAATTCAGTTTTGATATTATTGGGGTTTTTTTAAGTAATAAAGGGCTTTTTCCTCTTGTACTTTTAGCTGCATGGCAGGTGTCTGCCATCCATTTCAATGATTTTAACGATTTTAAAGAACATTAGGGTATATTGAATAACAGTTCTGCACTGATATTTCAATAAAGGGAGAAAACAGCACCAGATAATTAAAAATAGGCAAATAGGGAATTGCTTTGTCTTTTGATTACATTGTATGGCTAAGAATAAATGTTGAAATTGTCTTTTGTGCATCCATCTTGCAGAGACAGAAGGAGGGGGAGAGGGAGGGAGGGGGAGAGAGAGACAGAGAGAGAACACACTATGTTATCCAGCATACCTCTCATTTACATTATATAGCCATTCTCCATCATGATAAACTGTCTTTTTTAAAAAAAAACTATGTAATTAAATCCAATTAAGGATATCTACGGATCTCTGTTCCTTGCTATACAGTGTCATTTGCACAGATGTTCCAGTTCAAAGATGATGCTCTTTCCTCTGTGTGCTCCATCCTCTTATTTCATTCTTGTGCATTTTGTACTCTTCACCTCATCTTTCTGAGAGTCCGTGGTGGTTTAAATGTATCTGAGACTGTGACCTCTGTGGCTTTTTCAAAGGTATATCCTAGAACTGGCATAATAATCATGCAGGGTTATGGCAATTGCATCCTGTAACCTGACAAGGGAGTCTCTAGTTGCAATCGTATCTTTTGATCAGTGGAGACAGTCCTTGAACTGGTGCTAGCTTTCTATTTCTTCATGTTACCCAATGTTTTAGTGCTACCTGGCTACTGACTCAGATCCTGCTCTTTGGGATTCTGTTTCTTTCTTCACTGAAGACACTGACGTGGCCACAATTTTGCAGTAGAATTGACCAAAGATTTCTGAAACTGTATAAAGCCATTGCATGAGAGAGCTTTGCTCTATATCAGGAGGGTCAAACTCAAGGCCTGGGGGCCGGATTCGGCCTGCAGGGGGCTTAGATATAGCCCACTGGGCCATCCAGGATATAGCAAAGGACCGGCCTGCAGTACCTCTGCCAGCGGCCCTACTGAGCTCTGTTTTCTCTGGCAGAGGGTTGCAGGACGCCATTGCAGCTGAAAACAGAGCTCAGGAGTACATTTTCACTGGCAGAGCACTCAGACTGTCTGACGTGAGTGACATCAAGCTGGCCACGCCCACCCTGGCCATGCCCACCCTCGTCCCCTGAGGTCAAACACAACCCTGATGTGGCCCTCAATGAAATCGTGTTTGACACCCCTAACCTATATGTTGGATGAGTTACCATAGCAAAGATAACCAGGGAGCTGCAGGCAGTTGGAGAGATAACTGGACATGAAAGATAGGACATTCATTCACTTATGGCCATTTATAGAACTTTAATCCATGCCATACATCATCCATTACCATTTCTTCAAAAATCTCTTGTTTTGAAAGGAGTTGTTAAGCAAATTATTTATTAAATCAAATCAGAATCGGGGGGAAAACACAAGAGAATTTCTCTATCCAACTCTAGTAAACATGCAAAATATATTAGTCATTGGGCTCATACTAACCATCTTTACTCTAGCAACTACCACCCCAGATGGTAGAAATTAACCAGATTATTCTGAGTTCCAGTCATGTTTCACAAGTGTTTCTTCCAATCTGCATTTACATTTTCATGTATTTGCACTTTTCTCACAGAACAGAAGGTGTTCTGAAGTTTTTAAAGATCCAACTTCATCATCTGATGAAACGTTTCAATGATTTAACCCTCAAATGAACCATAAACCATCACTAGTATTATAGGTCTACTTTTAAGTTGAATTTACAGATGTTCTCTCCATGTGCTAATAGACAAGTAAATTCAAATCACCAAGTATTTTTCTTACAAATAAAAGTATTAGGAATATACTGTACAGAAATTTTAGGAAGCAGTTCAGTTTGACCCAGACTTCTAACAGCAATGCTGCCATGTTGTTTTTGAATAAACCTATTTAACTCAGAATATTTATAGCACCCACCATGACTGACTGGAATCAATTTGACTGGATGATAACTAATGGAACTAATGGATATGAGGTTTAATAAAGCTGTCTATAGATGTTAGCTAGTATCTTATATCTGTTTAACATATTGTATATTGGCATATTGTAATTTTGAATAGCTATTGTAGATGCTATCATAAAATAAATGTCATGGGGAAATAGTCCAGTCACAAAACAGCTTCTCTGATCATTGTGTAATAGTGTGTATTTATTTATTTAAAGAACTTACAGTATATAGCCATTTATCTCATTGTGATCCTAGTGGCTCACACAACCAATAAAAAACAGAATAAAAGCAGAATAACCTTTTTCACACAGGGCTAGACCAACCAAATTATTAACCACCTGCCTCAACCCCAATCCTAACCTAATGTTTAAGGGAAGAACCAAGGCTTTGCAACCTTCCCAAAAAATTAAAAGGGTATCATCTATTATGAATTGAACTCAGTTTCTGGTGACCTCAAAAATATATCCATGTTATTTACTTAGAAATAATTTGGAAGTGATATTCCATTATCTTCTTCTGAATGTTGCCCCTCCATAAATGGCTCTTGAGGGCCATCTCATAACCAGTCTTTATCATTCTCCAAAGCTATTGCAGCCATTCAGTTTGCCCCAATCACCACCACCCAATTTGTCTACCAGAACAGATCAACGATCAGCGACTAAGCACTTATTCTCACTGTGCTAAATCCAATCAAAACCCAGATGAGAAAGTAACGAAATGTAGCAGTATTGTTTTCTCTGACACCTTATAAAATATAAAATATTGGACATGAACTAGAGTTTTTTAAGGTTGACTCCAGAAATGGCTTCTTAAGCAAGTAACTCACTATCACCTCCTTTAGGAAGGTGTGAAGTCTGCCTGCTGCAGGGAAGTGTTAAGAAACACAGATATTATTGGCACATTTTAATTAAAGTCATATTTAAAAATTAATTTGCAGCATAGAGGTTGGCAAAATGTAAATACTTGTAAATATTGTGAAAATACTGAGATTTAGAGGGGGGGATGTCTCTGTTGGCTATTTCTTTGGGTTTTTTCATTTGGAAAGTAAGAGAGAGAATTCAACATTCTGCATGCTTTAGAGCCGTGATGGCAAATCTATAGCACACGTGCCAGAGGTGGCACACAAAGGTCCCTCTGTGGGCACACCAGTGGTGGGTTGCCCCCTGTTTGGTCCGGTTCGCGCGAATAGGTAGCGGTGACGCTGCGACGTCACCGAACCGGTTCGCAGCGTCCCGGACCCGGGCCCACCCGCACGCCCCAACTCACCTTTTTTTGAAAAAATCGCTGAAATTAGCTCTCTGCGCATGCGCAGAGCGCTTTTTCGGCGATTTTTCATTATTTTTAGTTTCTGCACATGCGCGGTAGCGCAGTTTACGCGTGCACGCGAGCAAAGCAAGCGCGCGCCCGCAAATTTCGCACGCGCGCATGCACGCACATGCACAAAGAGAACCAGTAGCGAAGGTGGGTAGAACCTGGGCACACGCACCATTGCCAGCTGCTTTTCTGGTTTGTGGTGTGCACATGTGCACTGGCTAGCTGATCTTCACGCATGCGGGAACGCCAGAAACCTGAAGACCAACTGATCTTTGGGTTTCTGGCACAGCATGTATGCAGGCCAGCTGGTCTTCGCACGCACTGGAGCACTGGAAACCCAAAGACCATGGTTGGCATATGCATGTTCCACTGTGCCCAAACATTCCAGTTTGGGCACAGTGCCAAAAAGGTTCACCATCACTGCTATAGAGAGAGTGAAAAAAGGGAGAAAAATTCTTACAAGACAAGAATTTTCAAGAAAAGTTAAATGATGTTATTCAACCAATACAAAAGGAAATATTTCTTGTTTATGACACAGATGCCTAGTAACCTACAAGGGATATTGGTAAACTTAAGTCTATAAGAAAATCTCTTGTTTCTTCTCAATCAGGTCACAAGTTTGCCCCAAAAAAAAAAGAAAAATCTTCACAAGCCAGCAAAGGACCATCAATAGTCCTTGCAAAAGTCATATCCAAGCCTGCACTCTATATATAGGTTTGAAAGACTTATCTGCACAAAGGCTTCCAGTCCATGAAAAAGGTCTCCTTTGCTTTCTTTTTCATCCAATTTTACTGCCATTGACTATATTAAGATAATATAATAAATGAAGTCAAGTTTTGAAAAACAGATTCATTTTGAATATTGTATTTAAAGAAAGAAGTCCGGGGAGGGAGGGTTTTGGTGGGGGAGAGAGGAATATAGAAAATTACACTGAAAGATATAATTTGTGAACAATGTTTTCTTCTAAAGAGATTGTTTTCAGTGAAAAAAAAAGTCAGCTGGAGAAATAGTTTGCTTTGACTGGCAATCATGCTTGCTTCAGATTGTGACAGATGTTTTAGTGCTGGAGTGTTACTGGATTATTGCCCTACTTGATGTAAAACATATTTTCACTTTCTTTGTGATGCTCAGAAATAATATTCTGATCACATTGTTGTTGTTGTTGTACTTGTTCTTGTTCTTGTTCTTGTTGTTGTTGTTAAAACTTATGTGCCGCCCTTCTACTGAAGGACTTGGGGCGGCTCACACAGATTTAAAACAACAATAAAGAGATATTAATTAAGAGTTAAAATAGCAAATTTAAAATCAATTAAGACAGTTAAAATATTGAAAAACCCCATCAAGTCAGCCAATTTGTAAGAACATACAGGCTATTCTTATTCCTTTGCCTCACCTACATTCTGTAAATTCAAATATTTATGTAAAGAAATAAATAGAATGATAGAGTTCACAATGCAATCTCCCAATTCAGATCCCATGGAATCAACTGGCAGCCTTTAATAGGTGTCAGGGCCAGGATGGGCAGGGCTAATTGTTTACATCTGGCTGAGTCTCTCTCCTTAATAGTATGTGTTTGTTTGTTTGTTTGTGTGTGCATTTTAATTACTTTGGAACAAACAAGAGAAACCAAGTAAAGTGTGTGTATATGTTAATCAGAGTATAAGACATCTACAAAAGAAGATAAAACCAGTTATGTGGGAAGATGAATAATAGGGAGCTTGCACTCTGAGTGGGATTTAGCATTAGCAAGGAGGATAGAAAGAAAACCTTAATAATGGTTTAGGAAAAGTTTTGAGAAAGAGATCCTGGGAAAAAGATTTAAAGAGGAGGCAATAAGCATATTTAATGGATAAGGGAGCAGGTGCACATAGGATTTGTTCTTATGATTTAAATGGTGTTAATGAAATTCTGTTATTTTGAGATTTTTTTAAAAAATCAGAACATTTGATCAACTGGATGAATATAGCACAACAGTTCCAGATGGTAATGACAACAAGGTTGGGAGGGAGGAGAGAAATTATTTTATCAATAGTTGTGAATATTGTGGACATGAAAGCAGATCAGAAAGAAAAACTACATAAAAGCCAAAATCAACGTTAAATGACTACTGGCATCGCTGCCTACTAAACTCATGAACTCTGTTCAATATTTGGCAAAGCTAAGAGTTTCCTCTTCCAAAGCGTATACTGTATATCCTTGCAGCATCTACAACAACCTCAGCAAGGCTGCAGGAACTCTGTAAATCAGTGGAAAAACATTAGCTAGAAGCACGTTTAGCAAGTGAGAACTGGCAAAGGATATATTTTATGCTTTGCTTTAATTGTAGCTCTGGAGGACCATTTGCACAATTGCCAGGAATTCCCTGAGAAGCCCATATTTTGTTTAAGGCCTTTTTTTTCCCCCTTTTCCCTGGTATGTTTAGTTTTGCTGCATTTTGAAAAAGCTGACACTGCTCTGTTTAGTTTGTAGGTTCTCTGCATACGCACCAAGTGAAGCAATTTGGTGTGGTTTCTACTGTGGAACAGTCTCCAGTGTCTCTTTCATTAAAGGAATAAGATGTGACTAGACTTGCTGGGTGCCAGTTACATACTCAGCATGGATGGTGTCTTTGCATGAAAGCAGATCTTGTGGATGCTTCCCAAATCAAATAAGCAAAGCAATATTATATCTGTAACAGGCAGCAAAACATTAGGTGCATCTACAGTAAATGGATTACCATTCCAAAGGCATCCCCTAAGTAAAGGAAAGTCCTAAAAACAAAAATGATTAATCATCATCATGATTGGCAGATGCCAATAATCTTTTAGATGATGTCTATTATATAAATACAATTAGGGGGCACATTTGGAAACAAAGCTAAGTGAATCATCGAAAATGAGGTAAAGTTATGCCTCTTTCTTGCACATCAATCACACCAGTTTAAAGATTGTCAGAGTTTAGAGTAAAGGATTATGTAAATGTCTTCTGACTGGAGTACAAACTGTTAGACTCCTTAAAAAAAAAGTTACCGTTACAATTTTTGCGAAGCAGGCACTGAGAAGACAAAATGTTGTGGGTTTCCAGTTTCTGTGATATATGTATGGCTGTTTAGGTGTCCGCATATTTATGCATTTCAGTATGATGCAGTATAAGATGGTGCCATTAAAACAACTGGGGAATACTGATTGATTATTTTTGGGGCTTCTTGAAATTTTTTGGGGCTTGAAATTTTGGGCTTAGACAACTTAGAATTACGCCGCCTTCGGTCTGACCTAAGTGTAGTACACAAAATTATCTGCTACAATGTCCTACCTGTCAATGCCCTACCTTCAGCTTCAAACTCAACAGTACATGAGCACACAATAGATACAAACTTAAGGTAAACTGCTCCAAACTCGATTGCAGAAAATACGACTTCAGCAACAGAGTGG
>JANHFM010010364.1:0-12919 GCA_032468115.1 Grayia smithii | reverse complement strand
TTAAAGAGAAATGAGCCTGCTTTCCAGCCGCTGCCGCCCATTGGCCCGATCCCCTAATGCAATTAAGAGCGTTTCCTTCCTGTTGCACTTGGGAGCCAGAGTTGGAAAGGGAAGGTGAGTCTGCCGAGGAGGAGGGGGCGCTGCTCTGCAATGGAAAGGAAAGGCTCTGAATTGCATGAATCGGGCCAATGGGTGGCAGTGGCTGGAAAGCAGGCTCGTTTCTCTTTAAGGGCTCCCGCTCAGCTCGGCTCCCAAGTGTGGAGAGGGCTACATTCGAAGTATAAGACGAACCCTGATTTTCACCCACATTTTGGGGGTCAAAACGTGCGTCTTATACTCCAAAAAATAAATTCCATCCTCAGTCAGAAGAGCTCTCTGGATGACTGCCTTGACTCCTGAAGAGAGAAATCTAATAATTAAATTAAAATGAAGAGAGAGAGAGACAGAGAGAGAGAGGCAGAAAGAGAGAGAGGCAGAGAGAGAGTGACAGAGGCCGAGGGTGGGTGAGTGATGTTAAGAAATAATAAATCTTATCTGTCAATTAAATCAGTTTTTTAAATAAAACTTTCAAAGGTAAAATTCAGGATCTGCTTGTCCCTGGAATAATTAATTCACTTACAAGACTGGTTTTGGTGAATGTTATCCATTTCAAGGGAAACTGGGCAGATAAGTTCAACAAAAATCATACAGAGGAAAAGCCATTCTGGATTAACAAGGTATTCATTTATTAACAGAGTAAGAGACATTCTGAAGATTTTAAATTGTGTTATTTTGTATATATCTGAAGCAAGAAACTTTGCACAGGGATTTTTACTGCGGCACCACTCTCACTAATTCCATTTGATTAGCTGCAATAACTACAGAGTAGTTAGTGAACATATTTGCAGAATATGTGGGATCTATTATCTATTGTTACCTGGAAGTATTCAATGGAAGAGGAGCAGGCACAATATGTTTCTTTGTTGCTCTCCACAAAGAAGACTGGTTTTGATATTATAAACATCTGTTCATTTGAGAAAACTGCTGATTAAAACCACTGACCTGTGCTTCATTGCATTCTTTTGCTCATAGAATTGATAATTCGCTTTTCTAAAAGTTATAATCTTTTTCTGTTTTTTAAAATTTAATCCTTAATATTCTAAAATTATTCAAATTCTATGAAAAGTAAATTATCATTATATATAAAGACTGGAAAATCTGGTGGATGGCTGAGACATGAAAAATGCTCATATAAATGCTTAGTTTGATTTAAAAAGTCAAAGCAAAGGATGAAAAATTTAAGCAGAGGAAAAAACAACCCTATGACTAAAAACATGTTAAAATTATTTGGATTTCCTATTTATTTGAAAGATTTCTTCTAACGTACATTTCCCCACTTGTAGAAAGAAAAGAAAACAGTGCAGATGATGTTCAGGAAAGGAGAATACAACATGGCCCACATATCAGCCTATCGGACTTCCGTTCTTGAGATTCCATATGATGAAAATGAGTTGAGCATGATCATTCTGCTCCCTGATTTGATTGAAGATAACTCTACTGGATTGGAAAAGGTGAGTTTTTCTTTCATGAAATAGAATTTAAGCCCTTGTCCATCTTTGGTACTAGCTGTATGCTGTCCTTTTTAATATTGAAGTTTGGCTTTCTGCAATTATAGTTAGTACTATTGGCTTGACTTGTATTTTCGCTTATTTTGAAAAGATGCAAAAAAAATAAAAAATAAAATAAAGCATTCCTTTTTAGCATAATTGTAAATTATTGGGTTTTCTGGAATAAAAAGTGGAATAAATTTTATTAGAAACATGAATAATTTATAAAAATATCTCTTGTCAGCATGCAGGCTTTCTCTAACACAATATATATACATTTGTCTGGGTTGCTGGGTAAACAATTCTGGAACTACTGCAGGGGTGTCAAAGTGGATTTCTTCGAGGTATGGATCAGCATTGTAGTTCTCCTCCATGGGCCAGCCAGGGGGGAGGGGGAGAGGCCAGCCAAAACAGGGGTGTGGGCCAGGGGAGAGTTCTACTTACCTTTACTACCAGTTCTTTTGATGCATGCGCTTTGCACGTGATTGGTGCATGCGTATTTACTATTTTACTTGAAAAAAACTCAAAACAAGCACTCTGCGTATGCGCAGAGTGCTTGTTTCTAGGTGTTTTCCAAGGGAAAAAAACCCATAAGTACGGGCGTGCGGGTGGGCCCAGCTCCCGCCCGTGGAGAACCGGTTTGGTGACATCACACCGTCACCGCTACTGGATCGTGCGAACCGGGCCAAGCCAGGAGCAACCCACCACTGGTGTGGGCACTCTGTTTTGGCTGCCAGAGTTACCGCGGGCCAGTTCTTTGCTTTTTCCAGGCTGGCTCTATGTGCCAGATTTAGCACTGGATATGACCAAAGGGCTTTGAGTTTGATACCCCTGAACTAGTGACTCTGCAAGGTGGATCTGTCTTATATTTCACATGTTTGTTAATAATGTATTGAGTTAGAAATTGATGTACTTTGAATATAAAGCTACATTTATATTCCTACCTTTTCTCCTGGTTCTAAGGTCCACATTTGTGACTTTCAGGATTTTTGTTGTCATAGTGAACACCTGCATCATACTTGTGTTAGTATCAGGATAAGTCATAGTGTCATATAACTGTAATTTCTTTCTCCTTTAATGCTTTTCATCTTTTTCTAGCTGGAGAGAGAAATTACATATGAGAAACTCATGGACTGGATCAATCCAAAGAAGATGTTCCCAAGAGAAATCGAACTCTCCTTTCCCAAATTTAAATTGGAAGAAAAATATGACCTGAAGCCAGTTCTGAAAAGCATGGGAATGAGGGATGCATTTGATGAGGGCAAGGCAGACTTCTCTGGAATGTCAACTAACAATGATTTAGTCATATCTGAAGTTGTTCACAAATCATTCATAGAAGTCAATGAAGAAGGTACTGAGGCAGCTGCTGCTACTGGTGTAATAACAGTGTTTAAGACTGCAAAGATTGCAGAAAAATTCAAAGCTGACCATCCCTTCAAGTTTTTTATTATCAACCGATCTACAAACAACATCCTATTCTTTGGTAGGTATGCTTCTCCATAATGAGTGCCTCCAGCATTGTGCCTTAATTCCAGATGTGCCTTAATTCCACATCAGATTTGTTTAAACCATGTGGTACTGAACTTTCACTACCACACTGATGATTTTCTCTGTAATTAGAGTAGAGATTGTTCCTTTGTAATACTCCATAATACTGGATTTTAATTCTTTCTTTCCAGGATAGAATCATTTCATAGAAAGTAAGTTTTTAATACAATGTTCTGACTGGTAGATAAATCCTGCAAAATTGCTTTGTTTACAGGAATTTGGGCTGTGAGGGAAAAGTTGCTAAGTATGAATCAAGGTATTAGAACACAAATGTAACTATGTATTTGCCCAATATAGATTTCCATGTGATGATACAAGTACAGTCAGCTCAGCTTCCATTGTGACATCATGTTTTGTTATTTGAGTGATGTCCCGACTAGTTGTGCATGCCTCTGCTTGGCTTATAATAGCAAGTGTACGCAGTGCTAGAATGAGCAAACATACGTATTTTTGTGATCATCATTTAATCAAACAATCTGATTCTATATAACTCAAATATTGACAAATAATATTTGCCTTATATAATTCTTATTTTGCTGCACTTTGATGTAATCAAAATTGAAATAAAAGAACATTTGTTTATATTGTTTCAAATTTATTTAACACTTGGTATGGTGATAAGACTCTTTACAGCAGGGGTCCCGATCTCCTGGTCCGCGGCCCCGTACCAGGGCACGGCCCATAGGGAAGTGGACCACGCAAGAGTCAGACAAGCATGCAAAGCTTCATTTCCATATGCCCGGGATTAGATCGAGTGCACAAACCGTTCCCATCCCCCACCAACGTTGATCCATGTAGTTGAAAGGTGGGGACCACTGGTTTATTTTATTCAGTCCCATATCACTGACATTCATCAATTACACACAAATTGTATTTCAGGTAGTCCTTGACTGTAATCGACCCTAGAATTAGAGTCTTAAGTTTTTGCGGTCATAAATCGCGACATCATGTGACCAGATTCAGTGATACGATAGTTATAATAATGGTCATTAAGTGAATATGCAGGTGTTAAGAAAATCCCCAATGGGCAATTTTTGCTGGAAACTGGAAGTGAAAGCTGGAAACTGGCAAAAAATAAAATAAAATTGGGGGGTGGGGACCACTCGTCATAAAAGTGAGTCAATTGCCACATGCCCAAAATACAATCACATAACTACAAGATGTGTTCCTGGGAAGCTGAACTCTGAGACCACATCATAAGGAGTTCTGTGGAGGACTCTTGCAACTTCATTAAGTGACCGGTTGGAAGTCAATGATGACCTGTAGAATAAAAAAATATTTATTGGATTAATAGCATCGAATGGATATCCATTTGAGCCACATGTCTATTAAATTAAATTCATCACTTTGATATTGAAAATGGTAAAGTGGATAAAAAGGCTGGTGGGTGTTGCCTCCCCTCTCTGTCCATCACAGCATGGTGTATGCCACTGATCCATCTATCAAATCTTCTAAGCACACAAATCTTTAAAAATTGGAAATTGATTCATTGGAAATCATGAATGAATGAATTCTGTAATACAGCTACAGGGAAACCAATAAGCACTATGCATCCAGTTAACAGAATAAAATGTAGTAGAAGAAACAGTAATGTAAAAGTAATGAGACATAGTATGGTATTAGCACTGTGAGAGAAGGATTATCACTTTTGCTGGTTACATTTTCAATCAATTTATTACAGTCTGACCAGAGACCAGAACAAATAAAAATGCTCAGTAAAAATACAATTAAAAATTCTAGTATAAAGTAATAAATAACAATAACTAAAATAACAATAACCAAAATCTATAATAAAACCCAGTCTGTCAATTATACATGGTCTAACTATACTACAATTACAATCCATAAACTGTGTGGCCCGTTGTAGGTTCAATGCTAAAAGGGAAAAGACTAAGCAGTGCAAAGGGTTTGTCACATTTGTTGTATAACATAACTATGATGGAAATGACACGTGTTTGCGACGAATCCCCAGTGCTGCTGTGCAGAATCTGGTCACCTGCGCTGTAGTGATGGACTGTTCGTCCTTAAGCAGCCACTAAAGATAAGTAGTATCGTAACAGCCAAGTTACCTAGCAGTTATTGGCAGAATATGTTTTTTCCTAATCTCTGTGTAAAAGGAACATCTAAGGAACATGTGGCCCACAGTATCCACCTCTCTGAGCCACAGGAACAAACTCTTTCCATCGTATCCTTTTATACTTGCCGTACATGACGGCCAATGGAAGTGCAGGGCACTGTGCGAGTGAAAATGCTTTCCAGTGGTTTGCTGACACCAACTGACTAAGATAGCTGGCAGGAGCAACAACACATCTAATGGCATCTGGAGCCAGAAACAGCAGAGCTTTTCCTAAGTCCACCTGCATCTTGATGTCCCCTAACCTTTGTCAGAAGGCTTGTCTTGCTAAGTCATAGTCCACCTTGAGTATTGAAGCTGGGAGGAAGCCTATTTTGCAAGGTTGGACTCAACAACCTTGAGCCACGATGAGGAGAATTTGTCTTGAATGATTAATGGACTGCTGGTTACATTATCTGCTGCCATATTCACCGTCCTACAAAAGTATCCTCTCTTCTAGGCAGTAGCAGATATTCTGTCCCAAGTAAAAGGAATGAGCTGGTATTCACTGAGATGACTTGGAAATTTCGCATAAAAATTAACAATACAGCAGGGCACATTTTATTAATAGTAATAAAAAAATGAATTATCACCTAGTGGTGAAACTGCAGAATAACTAGATTCCTTATAATGTAAAATGATGAATCAGATTGTTAGGGGCAATAGGCTGACTTTGTAAACTGCTTGGAGAGTGTATGAAGCGGTATATATTGTAACTCTAAGTATTATTGCTATTAACAATCACATGATTCACTTAACTGCAGCAATTGGCTTAACAACCTGGGAGAAGAGGACATAAAATGTGACTCACTTAACTGCCTTCCTTAACAATGGAAATTCTGCACCTAATTGAGGTTGTAAATCGAGGACTACCTACAGTTTATGCTGGCTTCCTCTATTGTGGATTCCCCTACTTTTTATACTGTATATAACTCAAAGCAGCAAATATACCTAATATTTTTTCCTTCCACTTTTAGCAATTTGATATGATTGACAGACATTTTACCCTCACACATAGGTTATACATATTTTTAAAAAATGTTTATTATTCTTAACATGCAAATGATAATACATTTTTAAAAGGTGAAATGTAAATAAGATCCAAATCCAGAGAAGCACAGCTAGGAAATTCAAAGGGTTTTCAAGTTTCAGGATTGAAATAAAATTTGTTCTTTAGACAGTAAGTGACCAAACATTTTAAGTCAGATGTTCTTTAAATTTGGATACTATTTATATAATTTATATAAAATGTTATTTACTGCCGTTCAGAAGAAAAGACATTTATCATTCTAGTAATTATTCTTATAACTCTGTTATCAGGTGCTTCATTTCAACCCAGGAAAAGGAACTACAAAATTTTCATAGGTTGTGTTCTGTCTGATGTTCTCCCAAGAAATGGTGAGACACAGTCAGGGTTCAACTCTTTTATTCAGCTCAAGATATCACAACGAACAGAGAAAGCTGGCTAGACCTCTCCCTTATATAGGGAGCTAGCCTGACAGGCAACCAATAGGAGGGTATTATTTTTCCCTCCAAAATTATAGCCAATTATTTTGAAGTTTGGAGTATTATGCCTTTTCAGGACATAACAGGTAATTACACTCAAAGTGGTAATTTGGACATATTCTGGGAGTAATGGAGCAATTTTTAATTGCTTGTTTGTGAGTTAAGGATTCAGTTTGAAACTTGATGCCAATATGCTTGGCAGAGCCTATGTTTTTTGTGGGGGTAATGACATTATTTGAGACTGGGAAAAGGGGTAATTAGGGACAAGCATTTTTTTAAAAAATCACTTAGGTACCTCAAAGGTCTTGTAGCCCCATTCCTTTCAATGTTCTGGAAGACAGAAACAACCCTCTTCAAATGCAATTTTAACGTCCATTATGGAGTAGACATTAAGCATCCATTTTATGTGCCCTTTTAATGAGCTTATCTAATATACGTTACCCAGAGCCCCCAGATTAAAAACAAATGAAAAGGGAGGGAGAGAAGACTTTTGAGGTAATACGGGTTTAAGATTTTATTTGTGGTGATAATTCTGTATTATTTTAGGGTACATTCTGTCTTCTGCCAGCAGAGCATTCTTCGAGACAAACACCCATTTTTACACTTAAGATTTACATAAAAGATGGTCCATGTCTACATGGGGCTATTGGACTATGCCACTGATATTTATTAGTTACATCTTACCCTACCCCCAGGTGCTCAAGGCTGCATTCAAAAGGATTGCCCTTCATTTTATTCCTCATGACAGCAGCCTGTGATACAAGACTGAGCTGAGAGAAAGTAACAGGCCTCAAGTCACCCACTAGTTTCCATTTTAGTTTAATATCTTAATCATTACTTATATTAAATGTCCTCTATTCAGACATGCATACAGTAATACATAATTGGCAGGGCATACATACTGAGGGCAGTGACGGCAAAACACCTCCTATACAATCATTTGATTTTTCTATTTATGAAGCCAACTTTAACTGGATGATTGAATCAAGATATAAAGATGTCTTTTTAACTATTTGCCTTTAAGACAAATCATTTTTATAATAATATACATGGTTCACTCCTAACTGATATTCATATAATTTAAGCTTATTTGTATTTTTGCCCTCCTGGAGAATCTCAGAACATATTATATGATCTTCCTGTTTCACCCTACAAGAAATAAGACTTCCAATGAGCTTCAATACCAGAGTTCCTACTGGATTACATTGTCTTATGGAGCCACCAAGTGGACAAAATGAGTTTGAATCAGAGGAAGAATATTCTTGAAATAAACAGTCGCTTTCTTCTCCAACAGATCTGCATATTTAATGGTTTCATTAAATTCAATTGGCCAAAGAGTTAATTTTTAAAAGCCATTATGGAACAATTATAGTCTTCCAGATTGAAAATAAATGTTAAGACAGTAAATGGCTTCAAATATATTTTCCAAAAATAACTTGGAGAAAAAGAGCACTTCCTCATTTATGCAGTTCTTCATATCAAAAGAGCTAGTGTAGTGTGATGGTTAAGGCACCAGGCTAGAAACTGGGAGTTCCAGTCCCACCTTAAGTACAAAGCCAGTTGGGTGACTTTGGCCAGTCAATCTCTCTCTGTCAGCCTTAACAAGGAGACAATGACAAACCACTTCTGAAAGCCTTGCCCCAAAAACAGCAAGGATTTATCTAGACAGACTCCAGGAGTCGACACTGACTTGAAAGTACAATAAACAATCATATTGAGATAGAAATTGCATAGAATAACTTGATTGCATAGGAGAATATATATGCCATAGAAAGTTCATTGTCTTTTCCAGAGTCATGCTTACATTAACATTAACTTTTAAACTCTTATTTTGACAATGCCCAAGATGGCTTTTGGTGAAAATAGAATAGAATAGAATAGAATTCTTTATTGGCCAAGTGTGATTGGACACACAAGGAATTTGTCTTGTGCATACTCTCATGGTTTTACCTGAGACATCTGCCTCCTCAGACAAACAAGAAATCCTTTTATATTTTTATTTTTGAATTTGGTAAAATTGGTAAAAATTTGGAAAAATTATGTTGGCCAGTTTTTCTCAATGCATGATACTCAGGCACTCTATGGATTATTCAAACATAGGCACATGTGATCATAGAGAACATACTAAAAATAACATTAAATGCTTTTATTTTTAAATCATTACATTATAATTACTTCAACCTTTTTGCTTACTGGAAACTGATGGTAAAAGAAGAGCTGGAATTGATTCTTCTTGTTCCCTATTCTTTACTGGACCCCACAGTTGCAGGAAATTCTGCTAACTCTCTGGGAAACAATGCCCCTCAAGATGTGTTGCCCAAAATGATGGCAATGGGAGATGTTAGGTTGGAAAAAATTGTTCTATCCAATATTGCTACTTGTTCATTTTATCAGTTCATGCTCATAACATTTGTTGTTGTTGTTAGCTGCGAAGTCATGTCCGACCCATCGCTACCCCATGGACAACGTTCCTCCACGCTCATTACATTAAATCTGTGCTAATGCATTTTTTTGTTTAGCCTATCAGATGGTTGCAGAAGGAACAAAAGAAACCAAATAGATTCATAAGAATGACCATTTATTTCTGACAGATTTCCTTCCAAAACCATCCACCATGACCAAGAAAGAAAAAAAGGAACGAGAAAAGATAATACTGTCAAATCTAAATGACAAATTTTTTGGGATTCCAAAGACAGGTTAGTTGCAGCTGAATGAATTAATGTGTTCCTAAATAAAAGTCTTGGGGTTGCTGCAGCAAGAAGGGCAGAAGAATGCTTGTTCCAGTTCGAATTGCTGTGCATTTAGTTGGGCCTGCATTAATGCTTCCACTACCTGAGGCACCCCATACTCCATTTAACAAATCCATTAGGGAGAGCAGGGGTAGGTGTTATTAAGCAAGGCAATCATGTCAGTGCCTCACATAATGACCATCACAACCTGAGACTATAATGGACAAATTCCACTATGGTCATAATTCAAGGATTATCTGTATACTGTAGAAAGTCAAATTAAATTTCTTGCTAGTAAGTTCTTCCTTTCTGGGATTTAATTCATGTTTTTCTAAATGCCACATTTTTATTCCAGGCTTAGCTTTGTGTTTCTCTAGAAATATAAATGCTTAAAGTATCCTTACTGCATTTTGTCTGAGGGTTCATACTTATATCTCCCTTACCAGGGGTGATATTCACTTACCAGTTCGCAAAAGTGAGCGCTCACTTGGCTCACACGCACCACCTTCGTGCATGCGCAAGGCCTTCCGCAAATGTGCAGAGCGTCAAAAATGGGATGATATTATTATTATTATTATTATTGTTATTATTTATATGCCGCCCTTCTCCTGAAGGACTCGGGGTGGCTCACAAAACATTAAAACAATACAAAGTTTATAACAATTTAAAATAGTGTTAAAATTTGTGTTAAAAGAATTTAATTTGTGTTAAATTAAAAAACAAAGCAGATTAAAAAACCTGATCAAGTCAGCAGATCTCTTGAAAAAGCCACGTCTTCAGATCACGACAGAAGGAATGGAGGTCGGGCTGTCCGGAGGTCGGTGGGTAGTTCATTCCAGAGGGTCTGTGCACCCACAGAGAATGCCCTCGCCCTGGGCACCACCAGACGACATTGTCTGGCCGATGGTACCCTGATGATGATGATGACATTCAGGTGGGTGGGCAGACCCTTCCGCAGTCACCGCTACTGGTTTGCCTGAACCAGATAGAACCGGCTGAATACCATCACTACCCTTTAAAAGTGCCATTTCAGAAAGAGACACTTTCCTTACAAAGGCCACGTGTAGGAAAGTGGATGCCATTTTGGAAACCTCCACCATATTGTGTGTAAGCAAATAAAGAACAGAACTTTGGTTGAATTGTTCTATATTGTTTTTAATCTTAGCCTGACAGAAAAGACCATTCTAATCTTTTTATCTACAATTTTAGTTGAAGTGATCTTGGATCCCAAGACAGCTTATCCCGCCCTCATCCTTTCAGAAGATCGGAAAAGAGTACATATGGGGGAGCAAACTCAGGTCGTTTTGGACAATCCTGAGCGCTTCCGTTTTTTACCAGGTGTCCTGGGAGCAGAAGGCATTGAATCTGGGACTTTAGAATGGGTGGTGGAAGTGGGCAAGGCCAAAGAGTGGGCCATTGGGATTGCCCGGGAATCAGTAGAAAGAAAATATTCAGAAGATATCACCATTAGTCAAGGATTTTGGGTACTGCAGCTAGCACAAGGAGAATACCAAGCATCTACAAACCCTCCGATCAAACTTACACTTTGGAAATCACCACAACGTGTCTTAATTATCCTGGAACATGATTTGGATAGGCTCATCTTTTATAATGCTGACTCAATGGATCATATTTTTACTTTTAATTATCCGTTTTCTGAGAAAGTGTTTCCTTTCCTCCTAGTGAGGGACAAAGAGGTTCCTTTGATAATTTCTCTAAGAACTTCAGTGTGACAGACATGGAGAGAAAAAGGGAAAAGAGTTTTTGAATTTGTTCACTCTGGAGGAGTTTCTTTTTGAATAAGTTAGTTTAGTGTTTTATTAATCTTTGATTCATTTCTCCTTGCCTGAAATGTTTTTGAACCTTCAATCTATATCTTAATAAATAATATGTAGATAGACAGTAGAGAAATAGCGATGTTTTTTTTTGTTTAAATGCTTATATATTTTAAATTTCTATTGCTGTTTTCTCATTATTGTGTTCTGCATATTTTATATAATGTTTAATGTAAATGGTACTAGCTGATGGTTTTATTTTAAACATCTTTCTGATTTTAAAATATGAAATAAAACTATATGCAGCTCAGGATTCAATATTTTAGTTGCTGTGTGAACTTGGTTATTGTTTAGCCAGAATGAGCTAATTATGTTTTGAGGGTAGAAACAGACATCTACCTTTAATGACAAAAATAAAAATATATCTTTATTTTCAAAATTAAGCTTGGTGAGGTCATCAGGACACAATCTCATATTCACATTTGTTAGATTTAACACAGGTTTGCATCCAAAGTGATGGTGTATATGATGATGTCTTTAGAAAATTATATTACAGATTGATATTTTGTTAAACTTGGAAAAACTTTAGGAACCTTTGTTTTATAAAGTAGCTACAGTTATAGCCACTAGAATTTTAGCCAGTCTTATATTAACTTGTAAAAATAGCAGCGGTTCTTGAATCTGGAAATCCCTTCAGGCAGATGTACAGTTGGCTGTCTCTTTGCTTTGCTTTTTTCTGGCCATTTAGACAAGAATTATTAACTGATTATTTTTCTCAAATTTTTACAACATTTATTTCTATAAGGTTAATTGTATTTGTGATGGTGGAAAACAGAATTTTACATTCAGATTTCTGTCAGATATAATATTCTTTCTGTGAATGGCGCAAGCAATGATTACAAAAATAAGAAAAATAAGGCTATAATAGAGATAACTGGGGCTATTTTTTTTTAAAAAAAATCAGTCTTGGAAGCAGATGTTTACAACCAACCCCAATATACCATATATACTTACATATAAACCTATTTGCAAATTTTTAACCAAAATACTATGAAAAATATATCACCTGCAAATAAGGCAATCTTATTTTTCATTGTATTTTGGTTAGCTTACTTTATTGATTAGACCATGGGCCATATCAAAGTGCAGAGTTCCAAACATAAATTATTACTAAAGTCCAATAAAAACAATTTAAAATGGAATTGGAATAAAATGCAATTAAAATGCAATTTATTTATTTATTTATTTAATGACTTTATATACCGCTGAGGATATATCCCGAGGGACTCGGGGCGACTTACATGAAACAAAACATACATTAAACAATAAAAAACAAAAACACAATTGAAATTTGCATATGAAATAAATAAGCACCCCACATCAACTAAGCCACAATGTAGAAAAAAATAGTGTCTTTAAGTCCCGGCGAAAGGAATGGAGATCAGGGGCAGTCCAAAGCTCAGTGGTAACCTATTCCAGAGGGACGGAGTGACCATAGAGAATGCTCTCCCCCTGGGGGCCGCCAGCCGACATAGACTGGCCGACGCCACCCTAAGGAGGCCCTCTCTGTGGGCGCAGACTGGATGATGGGAGATTGCTGCTGGCAGAAGGTGGTCCTGCAAGTACCCTGGTCCTAAGCCATGAAGGGCTTTAAAGGTAAGT
>JANHFM010010361.1:227198-240767 GCA_032468115.1 Grayia smithii | reverse complement strand
AGGAAGGAAGGAAGGAAGGAAGGAAGGAAGGAAGGAAGGAAGGAAGGAAGGAAGGAAGGAAGGAAGGAAGGAACTCTATAGTCATTTTTACCTGAGGATGATTTTTCCATACTTCATACATAACTCTGAGAACATGAAGCTTCCCTTCATCACTTTCAGCCAGAGTTTTGAGGATTTCTCGAAATCTTATTAGAACAGAAATGAATAACCCAAGAATGTTAAGGAATACATGTCATTCATGCTTACAGATTAGTTCTTACGTAACCTCGTAATGCAACATGGGTTGAAATGCAAAAGTGAGCGAAAGAGAAATAGACTGGTCTAGTCTCCCAAGATCATTCCGAACTCTGGGTTTTTAGACTGAGAAAGGAGCAGTACCAACATGTTGGCAAAGAGCTCTGTAACCCAGCAGTTCTTCCTGCTACCTTGACTAGCTACATATTTAGTGGGGATAAGGGTTTTATGGAACCCATCTCGTCTGCCAAATCAATACCACCATTAAACCCCTCTCTCTCCCTCACTATAGCTGAGACAGAGATGAGAATTTTTTTCTCCAAAGCAATGAGGTGAAAAATCTGGCTTAATGCCCAAGTCTCACAAAAGACTCCAGTTCTTTGAGGTAGCCAAGATTTGAATGCAGTCATGAATGTTAATACGACTTTTGTTATAGGGTTAAAGTAACAGGATCTTGCACCTCTGAGTGTGTCTTTCCCCCCCTCCCTGCCTTTATCCTAAAGAGAGCTAAACACAGTCAAGTCTTGAGACACCTCCCTCAGTCACAGGAGGCTAAGAGGCAGAGGAGGTAAAGCACAATCAGACTTCCAAGGTTCTGTTACTATAACATACCTTAACAAAAGTAGTTTGGTCTTCTGGTTGAGTTGATTTCTTGGCCTGGTTTACATGGGGATGACATTCTCTCCTTGTATAATTGGACCCGGTCATCGGCTTTTTCTTCAGAGGGGTTGTTTTTGATTTTGCCAATGTCCAGGTTCACTACACCACTGCAAAATCTAATGCCCAAAGGGTTCTTCTTCTCCATCAGTAATCTTTTGGATTTCCCCTGGATCTCCATTGATCATTCTTGTTAGGCTGTGTCTTGGGACTTAAATGTATACAGGGATAATGTTGTGCTGCAGATCACAAGGAGATGAGAAAGGACTGATGAACTTTTTGTTGAGGCTATGGTTTAAGAGGAAGCTCCTGACAATGCAAAACTAGGCAGAAGGACCCAAGGATCAGAGACTATACAGGAATCTGCCTGTTTAAAATTGCAAGTTAAAGAGAAGTAGTCCCAAAGGTGCTTTTTCAAAAGACAACTGAACTTTCTTTGTTTTTCCTTGAAGACGTTTCACTTCTCATCCAAGAAACGTCTTCAGTTTCGACTGAACCAGTCAGAACTGAAGATGTTTCTTGGATGAAAAGCAAAATGTCTTTGGGGGGGAAAAAATCAAGAAAGTCCACTTGCCTTTTGAAAAAGCACCTTTTGGATAACCATGATCTGGATGACTGAAAATCTTCATAAACATTTAAAGAGAAGTAGATAATATAGCTAATTTTTAAAACATGGTCATTAAATAAAAATCGTATTTGCTTCTGGCCTCTTTTTTGTTAACATTACAAAACAAATAAAAATAAAGCTGCAATAATATGAATGCATTAACAGATGAATATACTTAATGATAAATACTTACTTTCCCAGAGCACTGAAAGAGTGACTGAATGACTTTGAGGCTAAGTGTAATAGTGCCTGGACAAAAACTTCTATTTTTAAAGGATTGAATGAGAAGCCTTCATCTGGAAAACAAAGTTACAAATAAGTTTGAATGCCTGTAAGCAATAAGGGCACTTATTGAAAGTGCTGAGAAAGACTGAGAATTTTTACTTGACTTTTCTGGAAAAAAAAAGTAAAGTGATGAGGAAATTTCATGAATTTTTTTATCATATCATCCATTTTCTAAACAAAATCCAAATATCCCCTATTAAGTTTTAAACTGAAAATGTTCAGTTAGCGCAGTACTAATAACTGATAAAACAATAAGCACATTAATCAATACTGGTTAAAGATCATATCCATACTTTGCATCCATTATGCAAAGACCTAGTCTTCAAGTTAAGACTCTAAGGCTAAGGAAAGATGGAAGGAAAGAGATGGGCAGAAGTAACATGGATGGACTCAATTATAATGGTGATGGATGCACCGTTTGAAGACTCTTAAGAGACAGATCGTCCTGAATAAAATCTCTCTATAGTATGTGGTCATTAAGACCACACTGACCGAATAAAAAAATCAGAGTAAGATATAAACTCTATGCATATGAAAAATTTGGATGTGGAACAAATCCATGTATAAAACTATAATCTAAGAATGGTTTCCAACTATAATTAAATTCCACATCAATTCTACGTAAGATTTACTTTTCAAATAGGAGATTATTCTGGACATCAAAGTATACCCTCATAATTTATTTAGCGGTGCTTCTGATCTTTTCCAATAAAAACTTATCAGACCCTTTCAGCTGTTCATATATTCAATGCAGATTCAGTATCTTTTTTGAAACGATATATAGTTTAGTTCAATTTAATATTAAGTCGAATTACAACTTTCAAAAGATGTTCCATTCTATTATAAACCATTTCCCAGAACTGTTGTTTTAAAAATTTTCCACGACATTAAAAAGTAATCCAATCTGTTCATTACTTTCCAGCAGTCTTTTGAAAAAGTATTACTTGTTTTACCAATTTTAAAAAAGGTAAAGGTTCCCCTGTCAGTCTTGTTTTACTCTGGGGCACGGTGCTCATCTCCGTTTCTTGGTGAGGTAGTCAGTGTTGTCCGAAGACATTTTCCATGGTCATGTGGCCTGCATGGCTATGTACCAAAGGCGCACAGAATGCTGTTACTTTCCTACCGAAGTGGTACCTATATTTATCTACTCATATTTGCATGCTTTCGAACTGCTAGGTGGACAGGAGCTGGGACAAGTAACAGGAGCTCACCCGTTGCGTGGAGCTCAGGTCTCAAACCCAGGCTGTCAGCTCTGCATCTGACAGGCTTAGGGTCTTTAACTGCTAAGCCATTGTATCCCCTGTTTTAGCAATTAAGTCTGGAATAATATCAATTATTATTATTGTTAATATAATATACTGATATAATTAATATTAATAAAATAATATTAATATCACATTTTACTCCAAACATTATACTTATATATAGAATTTCTGTAAGATGCTTTACTACTGGTGTATTATTCCAGGCTTTAAGTCTGGAATAATAATCAGTAGTAAAGCATCTTACAGAAATTCTGTCTATAAGTATGATGTTTGGAGTAAATTTGATATTAACAATATCAACAATAATGCTATCTCATATATGCCTACAATTTAGGCATACAGTATACCATTTTTAAACTAAAAGAATATTTGCTTGTTGGCATGTATGGGGTAGAGTTAGATGCTAAAGTCAAGGACAAAAGAAATTCCACTGAGCTAGTAAATATTCCATGAGTGTGCATAACAAACAAAACCATGTACCAGATATGCTTAAAACATAGCTAATTTCTCTGAGGGTTTGCAATATTTCCATAAATGAAAATTAGGAACGGGACACAGTAAATATTAGACGGGCTTACCATCATTATCCTGATTAGGATTGGGC
This sequence comes from Grayia smithii, assembly GCA_032468115.1. Lineage (NCBI taxonomy): Eukaryota > Metazoa > Chordata > Lepidosauria > Squamata > Grayiidae > Grayia > Grayia smithii. Next base: position 237,115 of record JANHFM010010361.1, on the reverse strand, counting down.
ACATCCTTCAGAATGGTGAAAATTTCATCATTACTCACTTTATTTTTGATGGCGATGTTTAAGGAGACTGCAACATTGTATCCAGGAAGAGATTCTAGAAAGATAGGAAGAAGCAAAGTTACCAACTTTGAAGATTGGACCCTGTTATATAAAAGACTGCATGCAATACAATAGAGGGTTTTATATATTTGAGGAATGTTTCAGAAGATAAGAGGCCACATCTTGAAGCAATGTCCCCTTGTGTCATCTTGCCCACTGGGGCTTTGGATGGTCCTTGGGTGACACCATGTTTCTCAAAACCACACGTTTATAGAAGTTTTCTTTAAAGGGATTTATTATTGCCTCTACATACACACACACCATTTCCCACCAACCGCAGCATATGCTTCTATTATATTTTAAAATGTAAATTATATACTCTCAACATACGGTTACTTTCTTCTCCATATTTATAAATACAGGTTGGATTCGCAGGAGTCAAGACCGAAAAACTAGCAGGAACAATATCTATTATTCGCTGATGGTAGGAAAGCCTGAAAAATGAAGAAAAGAAAAAGAACGTTGAAAAGGTTGCCCTTGCCATGAAATAGGACTACAGACATAACCAACCAACCATTCTTAATTCATTGTTCAGTAAAAGATACATGCACTGGTAACGTACTCCAAAGCCGATATTTGTTCACTGAACCTGAACAACATTCAGAAAAAGTTCCTCAGAAGAATAAGGGTCGTGCCTATGCTATAAATTGACTTATAATTCTTGTAATTGCTCAGTATTGGGTTATTGGTGTCAGCTTTGGAAGCCATATTAGCTCCGGAAGCTTCCACACTGCCACCTTCTCGTGTGTGGGAAAGAAGGAGGGAGGATTTAGTAGAGGGAATGTATTTAGATGAAATAGCATTCTTCCTTTTGGTTAAGGTCAGGACAATCCTGCATCTGGAGGAGTGGTTGGAGTGATGTCTTGAGATGGGACGGAAGGTGATTGGAGCATGTGATCGACTGATGAGTGAGGGGATGGTTTGGAGATTTTTGATTTACTGAGGGAAAACCCAGAACTCTCAGATTCGGGTTTCCCCAGATGTGCCAGTATACCTACTCTAATAAATGGAACTTTGAGAAAATGCTAGCCTTGGAGTTGTTAATTGGAATTGGGCTTTTCTGGAATACTGACAATTGGCTTCAATATTGCTACTGCATTTTGGCAGCCCTTTCTTTTGGCAAACTCAAATTCCACTGATCAATCTACCAGAAACAACTCACACTGATGATTGAAAATCAGGAATTAATCCTGGTCTCCTACAAATCTCTCTTAAATTCCCAAGAAAACGCATAAATATTATCTGAGCTGCTAGCTGCTGTGCTATGGCTGGCTGAGGCAACTCTTGTCCTAAATTCCAGGTTAGTTGTATCGTGGTATTGTATGGTTCAGTTCATTGCAAATCCACTTGGTGATATTTCAACAAAGCTGTGGATAATGGGGTGCCCTGAGAGTTGGATGCCATTACTAGAATCCTAGATAGGAAACTGTTCTCTTTATAAACAGAAAGAAGTTTTCAAGCTGATGTTCTCTGAATTAAACCAGGTTAGGAAGCCAGCTTGATTGATTTATTGATCCAGTATATGCCAATGTTTCTGAACCCTGCCTGCTTGAAAACAAGCAGACTTCAATTCCAGAATTCCCCAGTCTATGGGAAGCTACACTGGTGAGGGAATTATGGGAATTCCATGCTGGCTGGGGAATGGGGAGCTAAATTGCCAAGGTTGAAAAACACTGGTATAATCTATAATAGCAAAAAACTGAGTATGTTTTCTCTTCTTACATACCAGTGAATTAGAGTGGAATTAGTCTGAGCTTTTTTCACAGACATTGTTTCCGGTGATTAATACATTCCTTTGTTTTTGTAACTATTTCAGCATATGTTCTCCAAAATCACAAATCTCTAAGTTATCATGACACGTGCACATTTTTAAAATAAGACTACATTTGTGTCAGATAAAATCAAAACCTGTTTCAATGGCTTTGGCCCATTCAGGAGAAGCATAAAAATAAGTTGAATGCAATGTAAATTAATTGTACAAGAAGTGTGTACGTCACAAAACAAGAATAGGGTCACCAATGGCTGTAAGCTGAAGGAATACAGACGGACTACAAGACAGAATGAACACAAAACTAGCGATTGCAAAATAAATGTGTGGAGAGGGTTTGGACAAATGGAATTAATGAATGAGGTCTGAACTGCAAAACAATATAGGAAAGAAAAGTGAGTGTGTCAACAGGAACAGAAAGACTGAGTGACTGCAACTGGGTGAGACAGAGCAAGCTGAAAGATTGAAAGTGGTCTCTGCAGCATAGTGAGTATTGGTGTAAATTGGTTTAGGAACCTTTCCTCTTCTTTGTATTCCTCCATGTCTTTAATTTCTTTTGTTTACTCTTTTTTTAGGTTCCTGCTTATCCCAATGGGCACAGCATGGTGGATACACAAATTGTGATATCTCTCACTCACCTCATGCATTTTTCCAGTACTTCCCTTACAAACCTAGGCCTGGCTCTCTCAAGATCCTCAGAAACACAATCTGACCTATAAAAAAGAGATGGTGCTCAAACAGATTTGTTACCATAAACAATATATTTCATATTCATCAAGATAGTTCTTCAAATTTTTATACCACCGATTTCTACAATGCTAGGATACTAAGGAAAGGTGTGTGACTGGAGTTTCATTTATAATTCACAATAATTGCTTTTAAAAGGCATCTTCAACTATTTAAATGAGTCAGATTCTGCAAGATTTTTCACCATTTTTGACGTCACTATTCTTTCTGTCTGCCAGACTATTTCTTTTTCTATATCCCGCCCTTCTCCGAACAATCTGGGTCCTCAGTTTACCTACCTCGCAAGGATGGAAGGCTGAGTAAACCTTGAGCCTGGTAAGATTCAAACCGGCACTAATTGCAGGCAGATGGAACTAAGTGTTTCCACTTAGCAGTGCATTAGCTAATTGCCCCACCAAGGCTCTTCTTCAACTCAGAGCTGTAGAAGCTTCTTGGATGAGGAGTGAAACATTTTCAAAGAAGAACAAGAAGGTCCAGTTGCCTCTTGAAAAAAATATCCATTTTCCTAACTTACCAAGGAGCTGAACCAATTATTTGTTGTCCTATGAAACCTCATCAGCTGGATTACTAAGAGGCAATATATTTCACAAACAATAGATCATTAATTTATCTTGTGATTAGGTAAGATAGAAAGACAGAATAGTTTATGAAGATACACCCTATAAGACATATATGGTGGAAGCATCCTAGAATACAGGATATCTGAACAACCCTTTGGGGGCTAATCCTTACCTCCGTCGGCAGTTAAAAAGTGGGCATTTCAACTGTAAAATTACAGTAACTACTGAAGGCTCCTTATGTTTAGCTCTTCTTATCCATATGTCTCTCCTTTGAGAAATGTATGAGATGGATAAACCCAAGAGGAAAGGAAAAGTAGATTCTTAGGCACAATCTATTAATTTAACCCTCTGGAACACACTTCCCACTGACTTACGCACCGCCCCCGACCTCCGCTCCTTCCGTCACGACCTGAAGACGTGGCTGTTTCAGCAAATCGGCTGATGTGATTAGGTTACCTTTTTAAATCTTCAGGGGTTTTAATCTCGTTTTAATAGTAATCTAATTTTTATTCTATATTGTTTTAATATTGTTGTGAGCCGCCCTGAGTCCTCCAGGAGAAGGGTGGCATATAAAACTAATAAATAATAATAATAATAATAATTTATAAAATCTTGTATTTTTTTCAGGTTCAGGAAAAGGATTTTCAGAGAATTTAAGCCATTCTGGACATTAGGTTAAGTAACATTAGGTTAAGTAATATAGGTGCTCTATATGTTAGATAGACCTGAAAATGAAGTCTTGCATGGATTTTTATCTAGATTTCCCATTTTATTCTAGATTACCCTTGCTGGCTGAGGATTCTGGGAATTGAAGTCCACAAGTCTTAAAGTTGCAAAGTTGGCCACCCTTTCTCTAAATGGCTAAGCTAAGTGAAGTAGGTTGAGGTAGTAAAATAAACTAGTTGCTTTTCTTCAAGACTTCGAAACTTTTTTTTTTTTTGCAAAGTTTCTCATTAAAGACTGCTGAATAGTGGTAAATCTGACCTATTTTCCAGTTTACTTTGCAAGGCAGTTTTCTAGGGTAACTATTCTTTCCTCTCCTATTTTTAATGTAGAAACCAGAGAACAGTTCACCAGATCATTTAAGGGCAATGATGTGCGGGTGAGTGGATGAACTTCTTTTCAAATATGTGGAATAACTTTGTGACCACCTGACTTTGCCTCTGCTTGTAATTTTTCTTTCGTCCGTTGAATCATTCTTGGAAACTGGACAAATCCCTGCAGTTTTCTTGGCAACGTTTTCCAGAAGTGATTTGCCATTGTCTCCTTCTTCCTAGGGCTGAGAGAGAGTGACTGGTCCAAGGTCACCCAGCTGGCTTTGTACCAGGGATAGGTTCTACTTACCTTTACTACTGGTTCTCTTCATGCACGCATGCACGCGCCTAAAGTGAGCCACCGCACATGCATAGTAAGTTTCTTCCAGAAAAAAACTTTGAAACAAATGCTCTGCGCATGTGCAGAGCGCTATTTTCAAAGTTCGTCCGGGACGTGGAGAACTGGTTCAGTGATGTCACAATGTCACCACTACCTATTTGCATGAACCGGACCGAACCGGGAGCAACCCACCACTGCTTTGTACCCAAGGCAGGACTAGAACTCACAGTCTCCTGGCTTCTAGCCTGATGCTTTAACCACTACACTAAGCTGGCTCTCCTGCTTGTAATAAATAACAGGAGTGAAACACCTTTATTTGTTAAAAGCACAATTTGTGGCATGTTTCTTTTCTATATCATTCCCAAGCCAACACTAAAGAAACAGTAAAGTTTTTTCAAAGATCAGAAACTGATTTTAAAAAATGGAATATTGTGAGAAGAAAAATCCTATCCGGTTCCAAGCTAGGAGAAAAACGCTGGAAATAAAATAGAAGCTGGCTACAAGGAAAGAAGGTCTGTGTTTATTTGGTTTTTCAGAAACTTCAGTGACAGCAGCATGTTTCTGGGGTAGCTGATAAAATGGCTGAGTGAGAGGATGGATTTTTATAGGGTTCTGAGGTTTTGTGTTTGAGGTGCTCCAGGGGGTTGTGCAATGTAGTGAGCCTTGTGTCTTTTACTATTTCAGTGGTGGTGGGTTAATACTATTATGTCCTAAAGGTCATGTCCTGTCCTTAGAATTTGGATGGGTGTGTGTGTAAATTCTTAATCCCATCAGATTCAGCTTTCAGTGAGAGCTGTGGCTGAAGGCATTTTGCTTATGAACAGATTGGCCCAGACTTTCTGAATGGGTCCAAAATCTGCATTCCTAAAGATCAGCCTCTTCCGGCTTCTTAGTTTGAAACTGTTTTCCTATGGCAGGAAGACTGGGGCTGCTTTCTGCCTTTGTTAAGATATTTCTCCATTTCTACTTTGGGGAAATAGAATATTCTGCCTCTTTTAATATCCCCCAAAATATCTCATTCTCTCGGGGGGGGGGGCTTCCCACAATACAGATCAGGAATGGGAACATCTAACCACTCGTTGTTGCACTGGAATTATGGAGTATGTGGTCATAAGATTTGGAAATGTCAAAAGCCTTGTTGCTTATCCTTTATATAAACTGAAGTGCAATCTTCCTCAGAGATCTATATTTGAATCAGTGCTTTTTCCTTTTTCATAAACGATCTGGAGCATGAGTGAAATGGCCAAGTTTGCTGACCAAACCAAATTGTTTAGAGTAGTTAAAACAAAACAAAAAGGGCAGTGAAAATGTGTTTAGGAAATATATTGGCTCCTTTATTATAGTCACTGGACTTAATCCAATGCTAGTTTTCTGTAAACTTTGCGCTTGGCCTTTTGTCTAGTGAGATCTGTGAGATTACCCATTATAACTACTGGAATAATATCTTCTGTCTCATATTTCATTTTTATATAGTTTATGATTATTCCAATTGGGCAGAAGAATAGAGAAGATTGTCATCTGAATATTGGATGGCCTGTCTTACAAACAGAAGTTATTTAATTTCTTCAAAAACTGTTGGCCCAGGGTTGTATCTATGTCATCTCTTGTTAATTAACATTCTGGAGTTTTGTGTTGTTGTTTTTAAAAACCACTTCATTGTATAGCAACTGTCTGATTCTCCTCAGACATAGGCAACTAGTTTCTTTATTCGATAGTATAAATCACAGTTACTAGATGAATTAGTTGCTGAATTTGGCGTACTGAATGTATTAAAAAGGAGAATGTAGTCTGGATTTTATCCAAAGGGATGCCAATCAAGTAATATACCATAGGTTACCTCCTAATGAAACCACCATTAATCCTGGATTCCTGTAATGGTATGTGGGAATGATCCTGGGAGACAGGAGGAAGAGCTGCAGCTAAGACAAAGATTTGATAAATGAAATCTGAATCCAAGGAAGGAGTAGGGATAGTGAAAGCATCTCCAAAAGGACCTTTCCTAGTTTTCAGGAGAGAAACCTAAGAGAGGCACGAGATATTTTCATACATGCAAGATTCTATAACATTACAGTAGTGTTATACTCGTGATCAGTGCTTCTGTCTGGATTACCTCAAAGGCAATTCCCCTTCTCTAAATTTCAATCCTATCTGCCTTGCTTATGCAAAAATCACGATGGTCAATCACCAGAGACTTTAATATTTTGATTCAGAAGTGGCCATGCAAGACGTATATCTTATGAGGCTGACATTCACAGCTAATTGTAAGGTAATTCCTCCTGTTAGCCTTCAGAGTCCAAGAATATCCAGTATAGAGGCTGGTTCAGAGATAGTCCTCCTCTGGATCTCAAAAGTACCCCCCCACCAATTATTTGGAAGCTCAGTTCGATGTGTTTGCAAAGGTTACCATGGCAGTCAAAGACTTTGATCCTGAATCTTTATAGGATGGGCTTTGAAGCTATATGAATACCAAGTAAATTAAGAGTTGGCTTTTGCACAGTGAAACTCAATTAAGTTACCTCCATCAGGGAAGTGTGTGTGTTTGTGTATGTGAACATACATATAGTAGATTAAAAGCCAAGCATTTCCTAGGCATATCCTGAGAAATTGTGCGTGTGTGTGTTTGTGTGTGTGTGTGTGTGTGAGAGAGAGAGAGAGAGAAGGGAGAGGGAGGAGGAGGGAGGGAAGGAGGCAGTGAGTGAGTGAGGGGGAGTGAGGGAAGGAGAGAAAGAGAGAGACGGAGGGAAAGAGGGAGGGAGAGGGAGGGAGAGAGACAGAGACTATGTTAGGAAACCATTTTTAAAGCAAAAAAAACTATAAAATAATGTAATGGTGAGTCTATAAAATGCATTTCCTCTAGTTCTGTTTTTTCCCCCCCCTCTCTCTTTCCCAAGCAATGGATTTGCTCAGTTCCACAACCTAAATTACCAAGCCACCTTGTTATTATTTTTTTACCCCCATTTTGAGATGCTAGTATTTCAGGAAATATTAAAGGTCTTCTGATGAAATTTTTAAAACAGGTTCCTTTATTGAACATTTTGCACTCCCAGTCAAGCTGTCATCACCCCTCATAATAACCTGCACATGCCCATAAACTTAGGAAGGAGAAAATAAAGCATGCTACCTTAGATTCAGTTTCATTCTGTTCAAAAGCCATTTTTTAAACAAAATAAAATAAATCTGATGAACAGCAGCAGCTGCTGAAATTCAAAACATATGAAACAGTATCTGGAAACGGAATCTTGAAAGAAGAACTGAGATACAAATGATGATTTTTAAGGGAATAACATTTATTCATCATCAAGCAAAGTGACCTGTTCTAAAAAGGGTAAGTCTACTCATTCTTCCATTTTCCCCCCTTTACCTGGCATTCCTACCTCCTCCTTCAATCAGCAGCAGATGGCTAGTTTACAGGGTAAATATCCTCTCATAAAAATGGTCCTGAACGATAGACATTCCAGTGACGAAGCTGTAATATATTTGTCTTGAAAGTAAATAGTGCATCTCAAAATAAACTAAATAATGGCACAAGAAGCAGAAGACAACTTGCTGAAGAGCCTTAGGAAAAAAAGAATATTTTGACAGAATCCTTCAGATGTGTCTTTCCACTGCTGAAATAAAGCAAAATTCTTCTTCTTCTTCTTCTTTTTTTCATCCTGGGCATTTTCCAAACGTAGGATTTTCCCTCTAATGTGTTAGAAGAGCATCCATCAAGACTGCACAAGATCTTAAAATGCTGACATCCACCAGGGCATAGCAAAGTAAGCCAGATTTTGATCTATATAAGTTAGAGGGGAAGAGTTTATTCTATTATTAAATGTTCCTCTGTGGGAAAACTGACATAGATTTTTCTCTCTAGCCCTTTAACGCAAAGCCTTCTGAGTTGAAAGGGGCTATTTAAGTGATCAAGTCCAGTCTCCTGCTGGGTCCAGGTATCTAAATTAAAGCATCACTGATCTATAGCGGTTTGGTCTCTGCTGGAGCTCTTTCAGAAAAAGAGACCAACCCATCTTTCTGGGCAACGGATTCCTCGACTGAATTGTTTGTACTGTTGTGAAGTTTTTTTTTTCTCCCTGATATTCAGCTGGATTCTTCCGTGCTAAAATTTAAATATATTATTCTCTGTCCAGCATTCTAGAGTAATAGGCAACAGGTCTTGTCTAGACAGCGATGCATTTTGGATTATCTTACTATCAGTTCGGTGTGTGTGCACATGGTTTGCACGTGCGCCTGCCTTCGGCGCATGCGCCCGGCATTCCATGCATGCGTTTTGCTCATGGGCGCACCTTCCGTGCATGCGCCCAGCCTCAAAAACATGTCTAAATAAGATGGCATAGAGCCGGGGTGGGTTCTGTGATTTCTGCTACCAGTTCGAGTGCAAACCAGCTGAATACCACCTCTGTATCTAGTGTCTGTGTGGTATTTCAAGCGTGTTATGCTCTTTGGATGAACAGGTACTGAAGCTGAAGCTCGAATAATTTAGCCAGACTTAGCAACTAAATAACAACAAAAATCATAATTCTCCTCTCAAGGGACAATATTCCAATTACTTCCTCAATATTCCAATTGCTTCCATTCCCCGCCACCCCTCCCCCGTTAGATTTAGCTTACAGTTCTGACATTATTTTTGCTGCTTTTCTAGGGATTTGTTGTGGTTTGAATCCCCCTTAAAGTGAAAGTCCAGAACCAGATCTTCCCTACATAAATTAAGTGGAAATATTATTCCCACTGATTTGGAAAACTGCATTTATGTTGATGTACCCTAGACGTGCCTGTGCCTTTAAAATTGCATTTGCTATCAACCGGAAGCACTGAAGCTCTTCCCTGAGATATACGCAAACAACATATCAGATGGTGTCAACAATACTGGCAATTTTAGTGCTACACTTTTGGACAGCAGTGAGAAACATGATAGGAGAAGGGCAGAGAAGAGTTGCAATTATAAAGACTGGAAATGATATAGCATTTTAGCCAAGAACGGAGGGGCAATGTTTTACAAGACAATTTAGTGGAACCAATATTTATTCATTCAGCGTAAAGACAATGAAAGACGTGATAAGACGTAAAATAAAATAAAAGTAACCAAATTAGGATACTTAATGGCGTATGTGTTTTTCAGCAGTAAGTATATACGGAACTGAATCTGAAGCCAAAAATACACTGAAAATACGAAGGAATTAAAAAATGGCTTTTCCTGGCAGTTAAAAAATAATAGAAATGAACATGAGCCTCAGTGGTGCACTTAGCTAGTGCACTGCTAAGTGTTTTCACTTAACTCCATCTGCCTGCAATTAGTGCAAGTTGGAATCTCACCAGGCTCAAGGTTGACTCAGCCTTCCATCCTTTCTTTCTTTCTTTTTTATTGAAAAGTT
>JANHFM010010361.1:188311-204632 GCA_032468115.1 Grayia smithii | reverse complement strand
AGGGTGTTGGGGTGGGGGGGGGGAGAAAGGAAGATGTTTCAGTGTGCTGTGGTCCTTCCCTTTCCAGACATGGCTTTGAGAAGTTTGGCTACAGGGAACTGTAGCCTGAGGCAGCTTGGTAGCCCCCACTTCGTTAACTGTTCTTTTTTTCATTTCTTCCTTTGCTTTTTGTAGTCTCTGACTCAGGAAGAAGGTGTGTATTATCTACCAGACACGTAGAAGAAGATGAAAACCAATTAGGGTTGAAATAAACGCAGGAGAGTGGGGGGGGGGGACAGAAGAGAGGGAACGAGAGTGAGTGTGAGTGTAATGTAATTGCTCTTGCACTAAAAGCTGAGGTGAAAATTTAGGGCAGGTGGAAGTTTCCAGGGCACTTATGAGAGGCAAATCCTAACAAGAGGATGGAAATGGATATAACTTCATTTATGACCAAGGTTTCAGTAACAAACTTTTTATTCCGCCCCCCTCCCCTTACCTTTCCCAGTCTGAATGTTTTTAGGAAGGTTTTCGTTTTGCTGATATGTGTGTTTGGGGTTGTTGGAGTCCCTCCTACCACGTCTCTTATATTGTTTGGGGAATGCATGGAACGAGAGGGGAGAAAAAAATATATAGTTTTTTAAGTACTGTGTTGCTGCAAAGGCAGTGATGGGAGAGAGATTTCATATTTAAACAAAATCACGTTGACAGCTTTTGTGTAATGTTGAATGGAATTTGAACATAGGAAAAAAAAATCTATTTACCAACAATAATACCTCTTTGTTTTCTTTTAGATGTTTTCACCTCCTGTCAGCAGTGGAAAGAATGGACCAACTTCTTTGGCGAGTGGACACTTTAGTGGCTCAAGTATGTACAATTTCTGTTTGGAATTCAGTTGAAGTGTCCTCAAAGTATTTTTTTTTTTACTCTACATGTACGGTTAGCATGAGTTTGGGGAGCATAACTTTAGCTTGGATTAAGGACTTACATTAAGATTAGTTGAAGTGTTCTATTGTACATATTGCCAAATGTTTAGAAGAATTCCATGTACATATATGTATGTATATATATTTTGCAGGACCTATTTTAAGATGCAAGCCTTTTAAAATACACCTTTCCTTTTATTATATAAGAAGCAAAACCCAGTTCCCTAAAGGTAGTAATTATTTTCAGGTTTCAAAAGAGGAATAACCATTTTATAGTTTTATTTTGGTATCCATCCTCTTTTTTTCTTTTTATCCTAATTTGTTCTAAGCATTAGCATATACAAATTTGGCCATCTATTAGCTACTGTCTGGGCAACATTTCTGGCCATAAGCTGCAATCCTATTACAGTGACTTTCTTGATGATCGTAACAGCTTTTGGGGAGAAAAAAAGAGCCTGTTGATATTAATGCAAATATTTATTATCTGTGTATGTGTTGAAAGATGTGTTATATTCATTGCAAATAGTTATTTTCTCTGTGACCCGAAGGAAGGGTCTGGTTTTTTTGATGCAGGAACCTCTGAATATAATAATAATTGAACATGGAATGCAGAATATGTTTATGTATTGGGAATAATTCATTTTCTGTCATGCTAGCAGTGTGAAAGACGCATCTGAACTGTTCTTCCCTCAGTAATTGTATTTTATAGTGTTTCCTGCATTACTGAACGTTGTCCTTCGGATATGTTTCTGATACATTTACAATTAAATAGCTTCAGTGTATTCAACATTTTGGCAATTGCACATAACTGTTTACTGACCAAAATTCTATGAGAGGAGCATCTCTGAACCAGATGTTAAATTTTGATAAGACTTTTCAAGTTCATTATCAGTTACTGTGTACGGCTTTACCCTGCTATCAAATTCAATAGCAAAACTCCCAGTGGTTTTAACAGGCCTGGACTAAGAATTCAAATGAATAAGAAATAAAATGATGCCCAGTTTAGTATATATTTAATTGTTTTAAATAGTTTACTTTAAAAATATTTTGAATGTTTTTATAACATTTTAAATAAATGATATCCTGAAAAATAGGATAGTCATCTATTTGAAATTACTTTATATTTTGTTGCATCTTCAGATATTGTCTGGTTAATTCCTGGTTTTAAAAATGAAGTAATCTCTAACTTGATAGTATACTAACATTTATTGAATCCATACACCCTGATCCCTAAATACAAATTTGTTATCCATTTCTTTAGAATGTAGTATCTTACCAAGAAGAAGTGTTTTATTTTAAAACAAAATAATTGTTCTAGTACAATCTTTTAAAGAATGTATATAAGGAGATTTTTTTTTTCATTACATAAGTACTGTACATAATTTGTGCCAGATAAATCATTTTATATTTAATCAATACTACAGATAACAACTGTTCTAACAAGTATTAGCAAGATGCTCATTTTTAGGGATTTGCCTTAGCTTAATAGTCTCCTAAGAGACTATTTTATCAACAGTTTTAAAAGGATGAAAAAACCCTTTTGGAAATCTAAGAAAAAAAGGAGCATTTTATTATATGCTTAAGCAACCATCTTCCTTTGATATGCAAATAACTGAAAAGAAGAAGAAAACACAAAAGCATGAAGTAAAATAGTAAAATTAAACTGAAGAAATTTCAAAACCATGCTATTTTTTTCTTAAGTCACCTTAAGACCAGAGTTCTAAATATATCTTGTAAGCTCTTGAATTTGATGAACTGATTTCCTATTTATGAATGAGATAACATTAGAATATACTAAGCAGTTTTATGTTCTAGCTCACTTGATTAAGTATCAGTAATAACAATGTGTCAAAATTGTAGAGATTTGTATGATTACATAGAATGCTTTTTATGACATAGTGTTTTTTTTTAAATCAGTAAGGTACAGTATTTAAAATGAATCATTTAGTAGGAAGAAAAGTTGATAGAAGCCAATATGTTATGAATCTGTCTCTAAATCTTAAAGAAAACTTGTGACCTGAAGTTATACTTACTGTGATTCCTGATCTTGTTTGTTCATGTGTTTTTGACAAATGAACTATGCAGAGGAGTCCTGTACTTACAGTTGCGTTATTGTTATGCTGAGTCGAAATATGGTTCTGTTATAAAGTGGTAGGAAGTACTCTTATGATACTCTTATTACTGATTAAAATATTTTTATTTTAATATACACACACACATTGCTGCAGAAAACCCAGCATTACTGTAGCTTAATGTCATCGTTGGTCCATGGAAAAGTGTACTAAATAAATACGTTGTGTCCAGTTGAGACTCAGATTTTACTTGTTTTCTGTACTGAATCCGAAGCAATCTAGAGGTTGGTTGAGAGACTACTTAGGATATCTTTTTATATCTCTGTTAAAATGGGTACTTATTTGATGAAAGGATGGGAAGAACTGGTTTGAGATTTTTTTTTTAGTATAAAGCAGAATATTGCAAACAAATTGCATGTGTGCATTTAAAAAAAAACAACAACAACTGTTCATTTAATACAAAATGATCTGGTGTGGCATGTAATGTGTGAATGAAAAGAAAACAGGCCTGGATTTCCTTTAAAGTTTTAATTTGCCAAATGTGGTTTCTTGCTACCTTTAGAACTTGCAAGGCAGAGAGGGAGAAACGCATGTAACCTGAGCCACAGGCCTGACATTCTCAGGGTGCATTTTTCACATGAAAGGGTTTTGTCAATGCTTTAGAGGACTAGCAGTTTTTGTTTGATGTTTGCAGGTGTTCAGCAGAGAGCTTTAAAACAATCCAGCCATAATGGTTCAGATGCCTTGTGACCTTAACAGGGAGACCTGGGGAACATGTAAATAATGTTTAGGTGCCTATCCTGACTCTGAATACTGTAGGCTGTAGGTTGGATTATTCTTTGCCAGTTGAGTTTAAGAGACAGTTTCCACAGCCTTCAGAAAGGTTGCCAGCATTATGATGATGGTGATTGCTTTTTGTTAGCCGTAAAAATGTTTAGAGCAAAAATTATGGTAAACTAGGGCTTGTTGAGATCCTGGTAACATCTGCAAGCTGAAATGTTCAGCTATGTTCAAGAAAGGTTATTTTTCATTTAGTTTCTCCCACTACTTCTGATTTTCTTTGCCCCCTGCACAAATATTTGCTTTCACATATGTTTTCAAGAACATCTTAAGGATCTCTCAGTGCAGGAGCCGTGGCAATTTTTTAGAAGCCAAACTTTTCCAAATGGGTGTCTGTACAGTTCCCTCTGATAAGTCCCTCTAGTTTCTTTCTAGATGTCATGCTATGTCCATCCCTCCTTTCAGCCATTTGAAATAGGAGAGCTAAAACGGAGTTATGATTAACACCTTGGGCTCTTGTGTGCATCATTTGAGCCTAAAACTGGTCTGTTCTTTATTCCCTTATAGTTGATATGTTTATTCTGGAAGGTGAAATAGGTTATCTTTGCCATAGTTTTCTAGTGACTTATAGGAATGCTTGGTTGATATTTTCATTGGTTTATTTGCAGATGCTAATTTGTGTCACATGTTGAAATTCTTTGCTAGAACTCTCGCCCTGATTTTCATAAAGAACTGATAATTCTATGTGTGGGCTGAACCATTTAAGATTGGGTTCCCATGGGATTTACCCATAGAGAAAATTTCTTCCCCTGGGGAGAAAATTATAACAGCAAGTAGAGTTTTAATTGAGCCTTTGTCTTGACATAGTTTTTTTGTTTAATGTAGGATTTTTTTAAAAATGGAAGAATATATATTCATGATAGGTATTGACTGACATTTCCCTATCGTAGAATAGATATCATTTAGTTTTAAATCCTTTCAGCTTAAAATGATAAGTACCTTGTTTCCAAATTGCTTTTCTGTGAGCCTTTTTGTATTCATTTGTAGAATAAAACTTTATTCCTTAGGTATTTAAAAAAGAGGGTCTTAAATGAAATTTCCTTCTTCAAACTGATCTCCTGAAATATCTATTTATTCAAATATTATCCCACTCTGACAGGTGCTCTGAGTAGGTTATTACAAATTTTAAAATCTGAAGCAAAAATTAAAATCTGACAACTATAAGAAATTTTCTTTCTTATAGACTTCTCTACCCATTATTGTGACTTTTAGAACTAGTTTACTGATCCCAATACAGATGTGATACATGTTTTTCCTCAATATTATCAGGTGGAGCAGTGGGACTAAAATACTCTAATGCAGATTATTTTAGTTCCATTGCTAAATAACAATAAATGGCCTATTTGAAGAAAATAGAAATATGCAAAAATGGATGCTTATATTCTAAACATTAGGAAAATGTAACAATTTAGATATTATCTAATATAATCATCCATTTAAAAGATACCTAATTTTTAAGCAATAGGTTTTGGTTTGTGCGTACATGTGTATAGACAGACATACAGAAATGTACATAAAATCAGAAAAAAACATCATCCAATACAGATACATAATTAAATTGCATAGAGTTGCAGCTAGAATGGATTAACAGGACTAAAAGTAATACTTCACTAAGGGAGGAGTAGAAAGTGTGATATAATATGAAGATGGACTTTATTAGTATCTACAACTATAATTACTTCCATGTGTAATATTACTATTTAAATATAGTTGCACCAAAAATTTAGTTACTTCATAAATTGAAAATACATGCATCATTTAAAATGATTCTTATGTAGTGGATGATGCTATTACTTTTAAATATTTTCTTTGTATTGTGTTTTTTAGATTTATTCTAATGCTCTAGTTTTTTTCTATTTATATAAAGGTTATTTACATAAAAAGGGCTTCAGTTCCCATCTATGTTTTGTTATAATAAGGTCAGGCATATTCTGATTTCAACAATTTATGGGTTACTCTGTGACCAGGCCCGGAAGTACTCAAAAATATAGTTAGTTACATGCCACATTTTTTCAACAGTAAAGCTTTCAGTCATATATGTAAACTATTCCCCAAAACAGCAGTCCTATTGAGACAATATTCCCAAAACTTACCACTTAAGTGCTTTGATTTTCTGATGCCCCTTAATCTTCTCAGACTTTAACATGTAATATTCTTATGTGTAAATTAATGGAAATGTGGCTGTTTTCCCTTGAAAACAACAGGATAAATAATTTTGCCTACGAGCAGAGGTCAGTCAATAAGAACTGTTATGTAATTGCTAATTAAGAAATATTTATGTAAATATATGAAATATTTTGTAGTGTACTTATTCATGCTAGTCAATGTAGAATTCACTGTAGCATAGTTGTTTAATCTAGAAGTTTAATTTTGTTCAATTTTGTTTATATTTGTTGTATTTAATGTGATCAATATTAATAAAGTGCTTTTATGTAACACTTTAAAATCATGTCCTTTATGCTTGCTATTCAAATAATAATTCCAATAAGAATAATACACTATTCAGACCTGTTCTGAAAATAGTTATATATAAAATTATCATTTCTTAAGAGATCTTTGGGACATGAGGCTAAAAGCAAAATTAGTGCTATACATTATGGTAGGTTGAAAAGAGGCATGTGGTATGCTTCGTATATTTGAACGTTAGGTTTTAATTTTCTGAATTTATAACAAAATATTTGTAGTCCTGCTTGTAAGCAATGACTAAAACTTAAGAGGAAAGGCAACCTACTCTTAATGAAAAATTGAGGAAATTACTGTTATTTTATTATCAGATCAGTATAAAATGAAACCTTAAAAATGTTATAAGACTAAGACCCATGCTATTTTAAAAAGTTTTTTTTAAAAGAGCAAAGTTTGTAGTATGAATATGGCATTCTAATTTATTTTAGCATAAGCTGTGTGATCAATGATAGATTAATTGATTCATTTCTACAAGTTGCCAGTTGAGCTACTTGTTTAATAATGCATATTTGAAAATCTATTTGCTTAAAACGTGTTCTCTTGACTAGTTGATCCAACTTTTTAAAAATTAAACCTGATTAGTGTTATTGAAACATTTTTTTCTGAGTTCTTACTGCTTCATCTTTCCTGGTTTGAGGATCAGGCTTACTTGTAACAAGTAATGTGGGATTCAAGAAAGACACCAACTGAATAATTTGCATTAGTGTCTATGCACTTGTTCATTAATCAATACCATTCATCTGGTTTGGGTAATATTTCCTTTATATGCAATAGAAAAACTAGAAGTTTTCAGAGATGATTGTTCGCTTCATTTGTTGTTCCACCGGAATCTAGGAGATTCTTTGTGTGGCTGATAGTTGACTAGGACAAAGAGGCTAAACCCAATTTTTAAACGGAGAAATTGATTGTATCTGTAGGTATTGATGGATTTTACATGTATGTATCCTTAAACATGGCAGGCTAATTCATGATTCATTGCATTTTATGTAAGGTCATATCACTTCCTGACAACTTGTAGAAAAATTTAATGTACAGACTTTGTTAAATTGGGCTAATGGCATTCATACAACAATAGGCATATATGCTTATATATATATTTATCTAATTTGAAAACTCACAGCAATGAAATCTTTTAACATGTAATAAAAATGTTCAGCAAAAGTTCAGAATTGGTTCAGCAAATTCTTCTATTTAGAAAAAGGAAGAACTCATTGTCTTTGTTAAGGGGATAATGAATTAAATAACAAATTCTCAGAAATAACAGTTAAATAATAAAGTGTAAACTAATGCTTTGATTTTTCTTATGGATGCATAGGAATTAGGTTTTCATAAACTGTTTCATTTTAAGATTAATCTTTAATCTGTTACTATAAACATACTCATTTTGTAAGCATTGGGGATCAAACATTTACAACTAATGGTAAGCTATGTTTTATATCAGGAAGTTTGTGACTTAGCAGAGCCTACAGAAAAGTATATTTTCCTGGTGGCCCCAGGCCTGTGGTTTACAGTGTTTGATATTATGAGGCTATTTAGATCCATTCCCAGAAGCCAAGATAACAGACCTGCAGTTGCTTAATCAGGAACAGTGTGTGTATTTCTAATGGTCTGGGTTTTAAAGATCATTTATTGAATTGTTCTTGAATAAATGTTTTGTCAGTGTGGTGGACAGTGTAAGAAATCAGATAAAATGAAGAAACTGAAGTTGCAAAGCAGTGTAAGCTCTATGGAGTATCTGAACGATTAATGAATATGGTTTCTAAAGAGCTGATGTATGTAGCAAATTAATTATAGGTAATTATTTCTGTGTGTGCAGCAAAAGAGGAAGATATATATTTATTGCATTTGATATATACATAGGATGCATGGTTTCTTTTTACATAGAAATGATATTCTGTGTAATAAATTAATCATGCATGAAAATGCTCCTTAGAGGAAATATTAAATTAATTTTGAGGCACTTTGCATATTTATACAAATACATTCAGACTAGCTTTATTGTGTGCTGCTGAATGTTCATGGTTGAAATACTATATACATTTCCTGGCATCAAATCCTGTTGATTTTCAGAGTTTACTTCTGAATATACATACAAAATCTTAAACTGAGTATACCTAATCCAGTCTCTGTTAACATACAGAATTAAGTCTGAACTAAGATATTCTACTATATTAAAAAAAAGGAAACAATGGTACCCCAATAGTAAATATATGTAGTGAATAAGACTGGCAATTCAATTTTATTTCAGTAATGATAATGAGATCATGCTCCCTATTTCAAAAGGAGTAAAAAAATAATACTGAGAGAACCAGTAACAGTTGTATTTATGTCACAGAATGGTTAGAAGGTGGCTGCAAAATATTGAAATTTTAGAAAGAAAAATACCTCAGACGTGCTTCTTCTTTGAAACATTTTGTTATATCTGTACAAGTGACTTGTAGTGGTTCATTTAGTGACCGTTAAAAGTTACAACAGCACTGAAAATAGGAAAACTATGACTGTTTTTCATACTCGCGAGTATTGCAGCATCCCTATGGTCACATGATCAAAATTCAGATGCTTGGCAACTGGCTCATAAGGTCACATGATAAACTTTTGTGACACCTGACAAATGAAGCCAGATTCATTTAATGACACTGTTACTAGTTTAACAACTGCAGTGATTCTCTTTAACAACTATGGCAAGAAAGATCATAAAATTGAGGCAAAATTCACTTAATAACTGTCTCACTTAGCAATTTTGGGTTCAATTGCAGTCATGAGTTAAAGGTTACCTGTATTCCTGAGTGTTTCTTGGATGTCAGGTCCAACAGAAGATTGAAATTATTAGTCAGAGTCTTTAGTGGTATCATATGTTTGCAGAATCTTTTGTTAATTATTTTTAACCCAGAAGAACTAGTTGGTAATGTTGGAATTCAAGTTTTTGATAAATGAACTATGACTTTATCAATACTATAGGGTATTTAACTATGATCTAAAGTAACAGAGTTTTAAAATGCATTGGCTTCCAGAAATGCATTGGCTTACATCATTACTTTTACAGAGGTACAATAGATTGCTGAGTAGATTAGAATTTGAAGAATTTAATTTTAATTATTTTATTGATTCATTGAATAATGTGACTTTTGCTGTAGTGTCTCCCTTTCCTCCCCCTCCAACTGAGCTATCAGTTGGGACATTTGTGGATTAGTAACTGTTAGTAACAACTTTTCACATCAGAAGATATCTGACTTTTCAGAAGTTGCGCCCCCAAAACTCTAGATGTTATCTGCTTTTTGCAGACCTCAGTAGTGATTTATGCACTTTGTCTGCAAATTTTCATCTGTTTCTTTTGGCTCTGCTTTTTGTGCTGCCTAATCAGATGAATACTCTGAAATTTGCAGATTTCTGCGGTATTTTGATTGGTTCTAATACAGATCGTTGTTCAACTCTGATATTTGATGACGACTGTGTTTCGTTGTGTACATAACATGGTTACCTTTATTTTTTAATATTTCTTGAAATCTACATTATCAAGGAAAGATAAAGTAGTGATATGGTTTTCATTTTTATTCACAACTTTACACACACACACACACACACACACACACACACAATCACACAATCCATGTCAAATTTTGACAAAATTGCTGAACAATTGGAGGTACCTGAAGTTTTCTGTAGCCTTTCTGCTTAATACCTTTTGTCTTCCTATCTATAATACTTCTCTACTATTAAATAGAAAAATAAGTTTTGTTTATTCATTTGGAAAAGAATTGTATTAGCTAGGCTATTGGAGGTTCTTTTTTTATGGAGGTTCTTTTTTGGGGGGGAAAATAGGAAAGAAAAAAGATAAATCACGTTATTTAATAATTTTCCGTTAAATTCCAAAGCACCATGAACAACTAATAATGATCTTCCTTTTCCCATCTCCCCCACTAATAAAACGAAATTTTAGAGCTGACATAGATTTGAAATATTTGGTGCATGGGATTTATTAACTGCATCTGCTTTTTTTCAAAGTTAGGATGTTTGTGTCATATTGCTAAAGCATATTGTAAGCACATTTAGCATCCTCTCTAATTATTTTTTAAGGCTCTGCTTGCCTTCATTGCCGATTTTTGCAATTCAAAATTCTTTAATGCTGGTTAGCAGAGTTTAAAGCGTCTTTTTAGAGGAACATCCACTTTTAAAGTAGCTTGTGAATTTAAGCAGCAGCTGTATTTACAAGGTGTCCTGGGTGAAAAGGCTATTTCTAGATGCTGTCATTGTTATTGTGTCAGCATCTTAATAGTATTCACTTTGATTTTTTGTTTAATAACATAAAATACCTTTTTCTTTTCTTGCTGACAATTGGACTACTTCAGAAGACACCGTAAAAAGCCACTTAATATTTTCCCCTTCTATTCTCAATTGATTTTAATTCAAAACTTAACTTGGTGTTTGACTTTTTCAAAGTTATTTTAATTTTTGCGTGAAAACAAATATTGCGGAATAAGATCTACTAGCTGTATTTTTGGTTTAATTCCAGGTTAATGGAAATGATCATCCATACTGGTAAAACATGCAGGTAATTAGGGCCTTCTGGATCATAGTCCATTTCCATTATGACCCCCTTTATTTTTAATCACTTCGTGTCTCTTAATTTAATCCCTGCACTGTTCAATAAAACAGCTTAAGCAGTCAAGTATTTCCTACACTTTTAGAGTCTTCATTTTGGATTAATCTACACATTTTCTTAGTTGTATTTGGGACCAATCTTTACACAACTCACGCTCAGTCATAGATTCTTCAGAACAGCAACAGAATAGCAGAATAATAGTTAGAAAGGACCTTGGAGATCTCCTAGTCGAGGGGTGTCAAACTCAGGTTATGGCAGCGTCATGTGACACCGCAACTTTTTTCCCATTCACTAAACCGGGCGTGGCCAGCACATGATGCATCTGGCGCCCAGGCCGTGAGTTTGACACCCCTTTTTCTAGTCCAACTCCCTCCTCAAGCAGGAAACACTAGACCATATATAACAGATCAAATAAATAAATTTATCCAAACAAATATTTGGATAAATACAGCCAAAAGACATGTAGAAACCAGGAAGAAGATTGGAGAAGTATGTCATTTTTTTGGTGACAAATTTTAATAACTTTAAATTTGTTAATTCTTGTTAGTGATATATTTCTCAAACAATTCATACTGTGATATACTTAACTAGGGACTAAATTCTCATTTTTAAAAAGTAGTATTATGGCTTCAAGCACGCGCACACACACACACACATATACATATGTACACATACATACATATACATTTACATATACATCTATAAAAACATACACAAAAAAACCAAGGACTGTGTAAAGAACATTTGAGTTTAATAGAACAGCAGGAATATAAATGAAAAGAAACTGAAAAAGAATGTGCGAAATTCAAATCTAAGTTGGGTGTTCATTGTTTTGTGGTACAGTACATACTTTTTTTATAGACCTCATACTTTTTCTGAGGGTGTTTTTCTTTAAAAAGAAAGAATTCATTGATTCCTATCTGTATCATCGTATGTTCTTGAGCGAGTTGTTCTTTGCAGTACTTGACTTTTCAGATTAGATTGATGTGAGGACAGTGTGTTATGAAACAGACTCACAAAGGAGTCTTCAAAAATTACTAGCCCACAGTAAATGTAACACAATGGATTTTTTGTGGCCTAGAAGAAAACAACTTGCCTTTAGGGGAAAAAAATGACTTTACTAATTCTTGCTATGTACTACCAATATTTGCAGCATCTCTGTTTATGTGTAAAATAATTGTGGGTTTTATACATATTTCCTGAAGTTTTTGTTCCAGAATAGTTATGTTTTGCAACTGATGCAACTTCCAAATATACAGCATAGATTTCCCCCCAATTAGCACAGCTCAGAATTCTGGAACTAGAAGTCCACCCATAATGGAAAATATTGAAATAATAGAAGATGGTTCTTTTCAGTGGTTTTTTTTTTTTTTTCAGATGAGAGATGTTCCATTGGAAAAATTAATCATTGTAAATAAATTAATATTTCACTGTATATGTATTTGTGTGGTCAATAATTTAGTGTTTGTTGGTTGCAATTGAAGATATGTAGATTTCGCCCATCAATGGTTTAGCATCAAGTATAAACTCAACTTTAAGTTGTCACCTGCCATCATTCTGATTACTATGGCTTTGTTCTCAAACAGGTACATGCTGACTGGTACTTTAACTATTATTTGAAGAGTTATTTTGTAGAACTCTGATAGTAGGGGGTCTCTAATTTATATCTATCATAATTGGATGGTGACATCTCTAAAGATAATTCATCTAGATTTTTTTTCTTTAATATTTGACCTGGAATAAAAATAACTATACAGTGATTTTATTACCAAAAAAGAAAAAAAAAACTGTACAAGTCCTGATCAAATAGCAAGTCTATACGTCAGTCTTGGGAGTTGTGGTACTGTTTGTAAACAGTTTGAATCATTTTATACTTTACAACATCAGCCAAAATCCTGATTGAATTATGTTGTCCTATTGTTGCTACACCTGCTGTTGCTTCTAGATTTGATAATCAGTCACCAGTTTCTTTACTGGTAAATATTTTGAGAAGTTTTCAGCTTGGCTCAGACTTTGGATTTTCCATTCTTCATTCTTGAAGAAAAAATGTTCATATTAAGACATATCTGCAGAATCTGAAGATATGTTTTCTGTATGCAATTATTTTTTTTTACTAAATCTCCAAGATTATGACCTTTGTTTTCATTTTCTGTACCTTTCTGATATAAGGACACAAGCTCAGCTTTTTTGCTGTCCTATTTCCTGGGCCATTATATTTTCATTTAATATATTGTAATGTACAGGCACTCCTTGACTTACAATCATTCATTTAGTGATCGTTGAAGTTACATGGAATTGAAAAAAGTGACTTATGACTATTTTTTACACTTACAACCATTGCAGCATCTGTATGTTCACATGATCAAAATTTGGACAATTAGCAACTGACATGTATTTAAGATGGTTTCTTTGTCTCAGAGTCATGTGATCACCTTTTGCAACCTTCTGACAAGCAAAGTCAGTGGGGAAGCCAGATTCATTTAACTGTGTTACTAACAGCTGCAGTGATTCACTTAACAATTCTGACAAGAAAGATCATAAAATGAAGCAAAATTAACAACTATCTTGCTTAGCAATGTAAATTTTTGGCTCAATTGTGGTAGACTATAATATGTAATGCAATACAATACAATATAATACAATACAACATTTAATATTAATATGATACAATGATAATATACAATATAATGTAAATACATTGTGGCAGACTACGTATAATTTGATTTTGAATATTCAATTATTGGGCCTGAAGTATCAGGATCATTTGTAAAGTTGCATCATAGAAGAGTTACTCAAATCCTATACACAAGAATCTGATCAACTGATGTTCAATGGTAAATTGGCACTGGATAAGGGTTAATCTAATTTGGGGGGGCGCGGACTTGGCTCTCTTGTGTCCATGCAAGGATTCTAAACTGATGATGCATTTAACTCCCCCCGCACCATCTCTGTCTGCTTTTCTTTTACAATTATGTATAATTTAAATACTTGGTTATGCCTGTTCAAATAAATACTGGTACAAAACAAGTTCAACCAAGAGATTTCGAATACTTGGGATAGTGTAATTTTGTAACAAACTTATAAAACGTAATGTAAATGAAATAGTTTAATGTGGGCAGAATGGTTTGATTGAAAAAAGCTAGCATTTTTATGTCACAGTGTCCCATTTGTACTTAACAATGATCCATAAGTCATAGTTTACAATCTTCAGTGAGTAAAATTCATGTATAACTAAGCAACAAATAAACCACATAAACCACCCCCTCAGCCATTATATTCTCTTGAGGTTACTATTTTCCCTTTTATGATGATGCTGTTCTGTTCTATGGCACAGTGCTGCCAGTTGAGTAAAATGCTACACATACTGTAGACTTGTGGGTGAGAGGATGTCTTATCTCTGAAGTAAAGTTTCCATAAAGATCACCTGTAAATATATATATATATAAAATATGTAATCTTTGTGTTAAAATCCATACATTCTTAAAGACTGTTTGGACTTTGCATATTTTTCGGAGAATGTACTTGTAAGACATTAAGCAGAGATACCTATGTAGATTCTCAGTCATCCAGGTCAAAGGTGTTTTTTTTTAAGTGGCAATCTGACTTTCTGGTTTTTCTTTGAAGACATTTTGCTTCTTATCCAAGAAGCTTCTTTGGAGATGAAGAAGCTTCTTGGATGACAAGTGAAATGTCTTCAAAAGAAAAACCAGGAAGTCCAGTTGCCTCTTGAAAAAAAGCACCTTTGGGACAATTAAACAGATATGCACAATCCCCAGTATTTGTTTGAAAGTAGGCATATTGGCTGAAAACTATGGATAATTCTTGGGGGTTGGGTAAAGGAGCTGTCCAGAAGGTAGACACTACAACAAGAAAGTGATGTTTTCTGATTCCCACATGGTTGGAACTTGTAAAACAGATGTAGGTAATATCTCAGGTAATTTCATGGAAGGCTTTATAGGTGAAAAGCCAGCACCTTGAATTGCACCTGAAAACTAACTGGAAGGCAGTGCTGCACCCATAATTACTTGTGCACCAGGGTATGTCTATAATTAATCAATTGCAGCTTCTAGATCCATGATGGTGAACCTAAGGCACGCATGCCAGGGGTGGCATGCAATGCCCTGTCTCTGGGCGTGCGAGCCATCGTCCCAGTTTAGCTCTGCCATGCATGCACAAGTGCCTCCCACTGGCCAGCTGGTCTTCGGGTCTCTGCCACGCATGTGTGTGGGAGGGGTGCGTGCACATGTGCGGGGGTGAGGCATATTCAGGGGGTCCATGCACGCAGGGCGCATGTGGGGGGCACGCGTGCATGTGCCAGGGGTGCAAGGTGCATATGGGGGGCGCACAGATTGCATTTTGGGGGTTGGGGCACGTGCGCAAGCACTTGGGCACTCGGTCTGGAAAAGGTTAGCCATCACTGTTCTAGATGGTCTTCAAGGGTAGCCCATGTAGGGTGTGTTGTAATAGTCCAACTGGCAAGTGACCAAAGCATGAATGACTGTAAGTAGGGCTTTGTGATTCAGTAGTGAACACAATTGGTTTACAAAATGTATTTATACATGGCTGCCATCATGAGTTGAGAATTGGTTTACAAAATGTATTTATACATGGCTGCCATCATGAGTTGAGGCTCAAAGAGGACTCCCAAGTAGCATGTCCTTCCTGAGATTCCCAGGAACACATACAAAGAGAGAAAACACGAGTTTTCTTACTTCTTATTAGCTCTCTCTAGTAATTATGAATACAGTTATTATTTTTTTCACCTTATATCAAAGTGTAAACTTCTAAGGCTGTATTTTAAGAATGATCCCATAGTAAGGTCACGGTAACATAGTAACGTAGTAGTTAGAATTGTGTATCTGTTGATAAATTTGACTTAGGTATAGTGGATTAGAAGAATCCATGAAGAGAACAGTGTACAATCTGTTTGTTGTGATGAATTTCAAGGGTTTGTGGCAAAATGTGGCGTTCTTGGCTGCAGAAATCCTTTGAAGGAGAGGGAATGAGGCCAGATACTGTATCTGCAATAACTTGTTAGATGGGCGATGAGACATCAGCCTCTTGGTCTGCATTGATAAACAGCGGCTATAATCACTCTGAAAAACTAATATTTGTAGTAACATCGAAGAATTCTTAAGAGAGCTGAAGCACTGTTAAGAAAAAAACAACAATATAAAAGGTTATTTTTTGTTCTGATAACATTCTTTATTAATTATTTTTAATTGTTGCCCCTTTGAATATGTCTTCTCTCTCTCTCTCTCTCCCCTCCCCCTCTCTGACAACTGCTTGAGCTAGTCTCTGTGTTTTTCTGGAAAGATTTTTGGAAATGCTTTGCAATTTTTAATTTTATTTTTTATTTGAACTTATATCCCACCCTTCTCCCGAGACTCAGGGCGGCTTACAATTTATTAAGCACAAATCAATGTGCTTTTAGCCACAGCCTT
>JANHFM010010361.1:88741-99226 GCA_032468115.1 Grayia smithii | reverse complement strand
GAGATCTCCCGATAACAGGATTGAGCATTGGCAGCGCGGGAAAACGCTGCCGACGACGCCCCAGCCGGAACCGGAAGCCCTAGTTCACTTCTGATTTAAAGATCACAGTTTAGAAGGTTATTTCCTCTTTAGCAAGATGGCATAATATCTGTAGTATCAATTGGTTTCAGTAAGTTAACATAGTATGTAATTATCTTTATTCTTATGAGTATTCACTGATCATTAAATGTTTGCAATGGATGGACATCTTGGCTGGAGGGAGTGTCTCTCAACAGTACCCTTCTGCCTTACCTCCTTCCTGTCTAAGTATAGTAGTTTCTGGTTATGTGGAAAATACTTCTGCTACTACTTCCTATCTCCCGGGAAAAAGAAAATGCTTTAACCAAACTCTTCTTCCCCAACACTAGAGAAAAGGGGGAGGCTCCTCATTCTGCACATCTTACCTAGCTACAGGTAGTCCTCGACTTAAACAGTTTTTTTTTAGTGACTGTTTGAAGTTACAACAGTACTGAAAAAAAATGACCTATGATTTTTACAGCAATTGCAGCATCCCCATGTAACATGATCAAAATTCAGATGCTTGTCAACTGACTCATATTTATGATGATTGCAGTATTCTGGGATCATGTGATCACCTTTTGCAATCTTGCGACAAGCAAAGTCAGTGGGGAGCCAGATTCACTTAACTACCATTTTAGTAACTCAATAACTGCAGTGATTCACTTAACAACTGTGGCAAGAAAGGTCATAAAAATGAGCAAAACTCACAGTCTCACTTAGCAACAGAAATTTTGGGCTCAATTGTGATCTTAAATCAAGGACTAGTTGTGCAATCCATAATATAATAGTGATAGTAATAAAATAATAATAATAATAATAATTATTATTATTATTATTATTATTATTATTTTTAAAAAATGAAAAAGTGACGCCAATTCTATAGGATATTTCTTAGCTTTAGAATAGGGATGTTCAACCTTGGCAACTTTACAACCTGTGGACTTCAACTCCCAGAATTTCCCAGCCAGAGGAATTTGCCAAAAAGTTGCCAAGGTTGGACACTGTGCTCTAGATATAATATTACTATTACTATGCTAGCCAGAGATCAGTAGCCCTGTCTCTTTTTGAAGAAAGAAAATAAAAGCATCAATCATATCTAAGAATGAGTTTTACTTAAAACAAGAAGAAAGAAAACTCTGCTTTAGTTTGGGTAAAATTGTATGAAGTAAGGCATTTAACATTTCTGAAAACAAAAGCAGCATCTCAAACATCAGTCACCATAGAATGCTGTAGGTATACTCTGTTGCTTTCTTGTTGGAAGCACCAAGAAGCTTCCAGATTGAAAGAATTACTGGTGACATCATAGTTGCTCAGAGGATGCTCATCTACAGGTACAGAGACTGAACACTGATGTTAATGTGGGCTCCCAAGAATTTTAAATAGTATACTTGCAATAGAAAATCAGAAGCAAATTCCTTGAAACAGTAACCAGATCAGAATTTATTAAACAAAGTAGTACACCTGAATACAGATCCTGGCCTACAGTTTTTATTTCCGAACAATTTTCCCCAAGCTTGCTTTTCCAGCGGGCTGGTCCTAACTAATCCCTTACTCCTATAGAGTTGCAATCATCAGTCAACATTTTAACAATAGTAGCACATTTTTCTCATATCTCACTTTTTACCCCTACATATTATAAAGAAATTTAATTAATATTAAATGTACAGGAACAGTTGTACAGGAACAGTCTCCTGGTTTTGGACCAGTAGTTTTATAATTAGAATCAAACTAATGTTTTCAATCAGCTGTCTTTTGTGAACCATCTTGGCATATTGTCAAGAATCTTGCCTGCATATCAGTTATATCAGATGACATTAATATAATAATAACTGACATTTCATAATATACATTCAAGTTTTCAAATAAAATAATTTGTTAAATTTTAAAGTTAGTCCTCATATGTAATTTAATTTCAAATATTAATGATCTGATATATTGCTTAAAGTAAATGTTGCTATTTCTGCAAATTTCAATAGATTTATTACTTTTGAAAGATTGAAGTGAATGACACAAATGATAATTCTTGAAACAAATCTACCAAGGTTGTTGTTCATGTCTTACATTATAGGATATTTATCTTTCTAATGCCTATTTCAGTCTCATGCCTTTTTCTCCACTTCCCGGCAATATTTAGGCATGGTTACTTTAGTCAAACTGAATGCATAGCAGCAAAGTGAGATATATTAGCAAAAATTGTAGGTGTATGAAAGTTTATACTATGCAATCATCACTGTAGTGATTCTTCTAAAAAAAAAGAGAAGGGGGATGTATACATCAGGACCCATTGATACAGGAAAAATCCCAGTCAGACTTTTTATATTAAACAGGATTACCTCTGAAAATACTATAACATGTTTTTTCTTCAATAAATCTTAATAACAGGAAAGCAGTTTCATTACTGTGTTCTTTATTGAAGCTTTGATAACTCAACACAATGGATTTCATCTTTTAAACCTTCAAAGCGTTTCTGTAAGGAAGAATCTTGATTTTTGAGCATTATTGTAAATGACACTGAAAATTATTTATTCTTTTTATAATCTTGGTGATTTTTCCTCTAAGAAATCCTAATGCATTATTCCTAGCTATAGATTTCTATTTTTTCTTTATTTATCTTTATACTAGATTCATATTTTTAATACAAAATTTCGTAATTGTGAAAAAATATTACTGTGTATTTGGAAGAATAGTACAGACATACTTGGGTAAGAGACTAAAAAATACACCATCTAGGCTTCTAATGAGCCTAGGTCTTTGCTCAATAACAAATTCAATTATTTGTATGACTGCAGTTCTTTTCCTGGTAGTCTTCTCATGTTGCCACTAAAGATATCATAATTTTGTATAATTCTTTTTTATGTGTGCAATGTTTTTATCAAGCAAATTATTTCTCATAGTAACAGTCATTAATTTTTATTATATTTTACTAGGCTCATTTTGTTCATATGTTATAGAGTGAATTCATGCATATTTAAATATTCTAATTAGGATATGTGTATGTGTGTTTAAGAGAGGGAAGTAAGGAGATTACCCAGGTAATTATTCAGACACAGCAACTGGTGGAGTTTATTTTTATTTATTCATTTATTTGAATCCTGTCTTTATTACTTTTACAAATAGTCATAATAGTGGACATATCCAACACACTTTTCTCCTCCTTTTTTTCCCACAAGAATCCTGTGAAGTAAATAGGCTGAGAGAAAGTGACTGGTCCAAAGTCATTCAGCTAGCTTACAACCATGTGTCAAACCATCTATGTCAGGGATTTCAAACTCAAGGCCAGGGGTCAAATTCGGCCCACGGGGTGTTTAGATCTGGCCTGTGGGGCTGCCCTGGAAACAGGAAAGGACCAGCTCACGGTGCCTCTCCCAGTGAAAATGGAGCTCATGAGGGCCATGCATGGCCCTCCCCGAACTCGGTTTTCATTGGCAGAGGGTTGCAGGAGGCTGTCGCAGCCGAAAATGGGGCTTGGGAGACTGTTTTCGCTCGCAGAGTGCTCAGGCCACCATAGGCACCCCCCCCAACATGAGTGACATGTTGGCCACATCCACCCTGGCCATGCCCACCCCAGCCCCTGAGGTCAAACACAAACTTGATGCGGCACTCAATGAAATTGAGTTTGACATATGTTTTTTTTCTTTTCAATTACTTTTTAAATGTCTTGATTGTTGGGGGGATTGTGTACTTTTTAAGATTTTTTTGGAGTTTTGTATTTTAATTTTGAATAAAAATAGAAAAATAAAGTAAAATGAAGCATAAATGTGAGTAGCAAAACCAATTCACATTTAGGTAATAAATACTTTGTGCTTGTGGAATATGCAACAAAATTCTGCCTATGCTACACTGTTTTCAGTATGTAAATGTGAAATAAAAAAATAGAATTGGCCTCTACTGCTTATGAGCCAAAATGTTAAATGCAATCCTGAACAGTGACAGCCAACCTTTATAAGCTTAATAATTCTTTTCTGCCTGTCTGGTATCATGGAAATGATGAAATTGTCCTCCAGTGAACATAATTATTGGACTGCATTCAAGTTGCATTTGGACTGAAAAGGAATAGCAGTCAAATTAAAACACAAAAGGTAAATAAGGCAGAATCCTATAACAAAGATAATATATCATGTACATTTTGGCTACTAATAGTTCCAGTACCTGGTATATCGATTTAGCTTTGTTACTAACAGGTCAGAAGACCTGAAAATACTCACAGGAATTTTTGTTGAATATGAGGAGGTTTTTTTTCTCCTTCTGTTCCATCATGTGTTGGAAACTGTCAGGATAAGTCCCTGCAGTTTTCTTCCCAGGTTTTTTAGAAGTGGTTCACCATTGCCTCCTTTCTACAGCTGGGAGAAAATGACTAGCTGAAGGTCATCCAGCTGAGTTTGTTCCTAAGGCAGAACTAAAATTCAGTCTCTGCATTTCTAGCCTGAATTCTTAATCACTACACCACAATAGCTCTCTGATGTGCAGTGAGAAGAAATAAATTTTACAGTATCCTTCCCCTGCCATGCCTACCAAGCCATGCCCACCAAGCCATGCCACGCCCACCAAGCCACACCCACAGAACTCCATGAGTTACTTTTAAGGTGGGACAAACTCACAAAGGAGATACCTTATACAAAATATGGAACACTCCAGATTAGGTCTTTTAGAGCAGTGCCCTCCAACCTTTTGAGCGCCAGGGACTGGTTCCGTAGAGAGAGGTTTTTGGGGACTAGAGGGGATGTGTTTCACACACTGCCTCCATCCCACACTTTGCTCGCTTGGGTGGCCCAGTTTCTGGCCTGGAGCTTGGGGACCCCTGAATTAGAGAGCTGTGGCTGCTTTTTTAAAAAAAGCTGTCCTAATTTTTTACTGATTGGAATATTAATGTTAATAATTATCAGAGTTTGAATTTCTATTCTGTGACTTAAGTGTCCTTTGTTTATATCTTAGGTAACGGTACATGATGCTTGTCTAGTGTCTAACTTTGTGTATTTTATGTATTTTAATGTAAGCTGCTTAGAGTCACATGAAAATGAGACAGGTGGCTATATAAATAGTATAAATAAATAAACAATTTACTATTATTTGTGGAGATGGTTGAGGGAGGAAAGTGGATTATATGATGGATTATAGTGTTTTATCATACTTAATAATAAAACTGGCTGTGGTGGATAAAGTCTTATGATGTGTAGCAAGGAGAATATTGCCATCTCTTCTTTTTAAAAGGAATAAATGACTATTGCTGAATTTCTGTCTGTAAATTCAGAAGCCAAGAATCATGACTCCCAGGAAATCTTAATGTTCCAAGTTCATGTGGTTAATGAACCCAATCTGATATCCCTGGTGATTTTGAGTTTCTTCTTCTTTGGCATGTATGTTAATTTATCTAAAAAAATTTAATGATCACTGATTCTAAAGTGCTTTAAATTTAAGGTGCTGTTATAATTCAGTCTAAATTTTTACAGTTTTTAATTATAAATTGCCCTGGGAAGATGGCCTGGAGAGACAGCTAAGAAATACATTAAATGAACAAATTGATTAAAATAAATTAGCAGCTGCTCAATGGACATTCTTTAGTTCATAAAGAACTTACTTTTAATTCAAATTGCATTTACAGCATTGTTTTAATTAATTTTCCTTTAAACGGTTTTTACTTCCTTATTCTGAGTAACATTGCATAAATATCTTCTTACCATGGAAGGTGACAATTTGGGCAGAATAATGTTACCTATCCAAAATTGTCCCAAAAGTTAAGAGTAATTCATCCTGGATCAAATATCCATGTTTGTTTCTTAATAACATCTACAGTAGATGTTATTATGAAACAAACATGGATATTTGATCCAGGATGAATTACTTTTAATTTTTGAGATGATTTGGGATAGATAACATTCTAAAGGTCCTTCTAAAATCTTAATTGAAAGTGGCAGTTGTGGCTAAAAGGACTTTTGCATAGCTTAGTGTTGTGCACCAATCCTGGACCATGAGGCTCTATTCACTGTCATTCATGCCCTGGTAACTCACAGAATGGGTTTCAGCAATGTGCTCTACATGGAGCTGCCCTTGAAGTGCATCCAGAAGCTTCAGCTAATGCAGAATGTGGTTGCATAGACAGTTATGTGCTCTTCTAGGACAGCACCCATTAAACCCTGCAAACTGCATTCCAGTTAGCTTCCAGATGCAACCAAAGTGCTTTGGTTGACTCTTAAAGCCCAGGTTCAGCAGAAGATATATGCTCCAAGTCCCAACTGTGAAGGAGTTCCATATAGCTGGACTCAGGATATGTGCCTTTCTTGCCATAGCCTGTGCTTTCTGGGATATTGTGCCCCATCATGCTCCAGAGGTGAGGTTGCCCCCATCTTTATTAGTCTTCTGAAACATGATTGAAAACATGGTTCTTCCATCAATCTTGGAGATCCCATGACAAGTTTTCAAAGTAGTTGACTGAGGCTAAATGATAGTTGTCCTCCCATTATCTTTATTTATTTATTTATTATTTATTTATTATTCGTATTTATATGCCGCCCATCTCCCGCAGGACTCTGGGCGGCTCACAATTTAGACATACAAAACGATCAGATAAAACCTTTGATATAAATACTTAATAAATTTGATTATAAAATTTAAAATTTGGGATTTAAAAATTGATTAAAATTAACGGTAAAAAATTAAAAAGCATAAAAGAACCCAGGCCCATCAGCTGATCTTATTAAAAAGCCAGGTCTTCAGATCACGCTGAAAGGAGCGGAGGTCAGGAGCAGTGCGGAGCTGGTGGGAAGCTCGTTCCAGAGGGCTGGTGCACCCACAGAGAATGCCCTCGCCCTGGGCACCACCCGCCGACAGTGTCTGGCGGATGGTTCCCTGAGGAGTGCAACCCTATGTGAGCGCACAGGTCGGTGGGATAAAGCTATGTGCATTAATATCGGGTTGAAATTTTGACACACGTTTCAAATAATTAGGTCATTATTGTTTCTAATTTATTTTGGAGGAAATAGAATTTTCAGGAGACCAAATATGAGAGAGAAGGTTACAAACGAGCAGCAAAGTTGGGAAAGATCAAAAATATTACATACCTTAAGACTAGCTTCATACATTACCATGAATAATAAGCCCTGAAATTCTTAACTGTGATTTATTAAGTAAGCTATAATTACTTGAAGGCACATAATATGCTAACCCAAGCTAAAAAAAATAGTAAAGCATCCCTGCGGATTAGAGGTGAAATGCTACTGGTTTGCACTGGTTCGGGAGAACCAGTAGTGATAAAAGCTACCAGCAGGAAATCCTGCTTTCCAGCGAATATAAATCGTGCGGCACAACTGTTCCCCCCCTCACTGTTCTACTTACCTTCTTAAGCCTCCTTTTTCCACACGAAGCGCATGTTTGGCACATACTGCACATGCGCACGCATGCAGCGTGCATTTGGTGTGCACTGGGCATGTGCACGCAGCATGTGGTGTGCACTGGGCATGTGTGCATACGCAGCATGCATTTGGCATGCACTGAGCATGTGTGGGTAGTGAACTGGTGGCAATCCACAGAGGATTTCACCACTGCTGCGGATGTTACTCTGCGAGTCAACTATAGGAATGATGCTCATCTCTGTTTTAAGGTCATTGAGCCATTGCTGTCTCACAACATTGCTGTCTCACAACATTGCTATCTCACAACATTTCCATGGTCATGTGGCCATCATGATATCACAGAGTGCTGTCATTTTCCCACCGTAGTGGTACCGATTTATCTAGTCATATTTGCATGCTTTCAAAGTCTTGGTTGGTAGGAGCTGGGGTGAGGATGGGAGCTCAGTCTGTTGCGGGACACTTGGCTCTCGAACTCGGACTGCTGGCTTTCTAGCTGAGAGGCCCAGTGTCTTAACCATTTAGCCACTATGCTGTTCCAT
The DNA here is from genome assembly GCA_032468115.1 of Grayia smithii. NCBI lineage: Eukaryota > Metazoa > Chordata > Lepidosauria > Squamata > Grayiidae > Grayia > Grayia smithii. The sequence continues at coordinate 91,281 of JANHFM010010361.1, read as the reverse complement.
GCTAACCCAAAGCTAAACAGATTTCATAATGGGTTTGCAAGATTTGGGAACAAAGGTGAAATTTCCTGTTACATAAACTATGCTAACTACAACTTGTATGTAGACTACTAGGGTTCAAGAACTGTGCTCTTTTGTAGTTGTCTATCCCAGGTCTTATTCAGAAACACCCGTTTTTCATTTCTATTGGGTACTGCAATGCAAGTTTCCAAATGGAATAGATGACATGGGGAAGGAACCTAGGCATAAAACCTACTGACAGGTAATTCAGAGTTTCATCTATGATTTTGGATGTGCTTTGAATGAAAGTTAAAAAAAAAAAGAGAGAGTTAATAGTCAGTTATGTAACACCCATGATTTTAAAAAGCTGTCTCTAATTAAGTGAATGCAATGGTTGATCTGATCTGTCATTTAAATGATTCCCATTTTAAAAAACGTACATAATTAAATATTTACCTGGAATGTCTTTCTAACATTATTAGCACTTGAATGTTTCATGAAGATACTAGGAATGGTGATGCAGAGAAACACATTATTAACAAGCAAACCCATTAAAATGCAAGGAAAAAAAGAAGAAAAAGAAAAAGTATTGGTGAAAGCAAGCCTCTTTTTCAATTGTGCAGTACAGTTTCAAACACATAGTAAAGATAATTCAACTTCATAGTCTATATCATTTACATGCTTAGCTTTGATAATTTTAGAGGATTTTTTTTGTATTAATAGGATTAATATAGTTCAAAATGAATCAATGTCAGATAATATTGTAGCCTCCCTTTTTAATAAATTAATGGCAAGATTTTTCTTGGAAAGTAATCTAAAATGAAAATGTGTGGATTTAGTAATTTAGACAGATTTAATTCATACTTACAAAGTAATCATCCTATTCTCTTGTGGGTAAGCAGTGTTAGGCAAGACACCCAAAGAGAGTAAGAAATAGTTAGATAAGGAATAAAAAGCATACAGTTAGAAAATAAAAGGAAACATATTTAAATCTAATTTACACCGATGCCATTTAATTTCTGCAAACTCTTCTTCCACCACTTCCATACACCATTATATATACTGCATTTGTTCTTTAAAATTCTCACTTATGCACTTCAAGGATCTCATTAACTTTAACCACAGCTGCCTTGATCTCCCCTTTTCTCAGAAACCCATTTACAAGTACTCTTCATTTACCGACTGTCTTATTTCAGTGACAATTCACAGATACAACAGTGATAAAAAAATAACTTTAAGACCTTCACAGGTCTATAAAGCAAAAGAAAGCTACAGTAAGATCAGAAGCACAATTAGGGTTACAGCTAGCGATCACTTTAAAAGCTGAGTTGCATGTCCCATTTAGAAAATGACAGTATAAATTAATGTAGAATTGTCAATTTAATTTAAAGACAACGTATAAACTAGATATTTCTGGCACTTTCTCAATTTAGGCCATATTTTTGACCTTAGCCATGTAATATAATTTACTGGTTATGTGCTATAATCCATCTGAATTTATTCCGTATTCACTCTATTCACTAAATGAATATTAGTTTGTACTATTAGGAAATCTGAAGGAGTTGACGGATAAAAAACAATAGATTCCAGCAATATCAGTAGCACTTAGGCTTATATGCTGCTTCATTGTTCTTTATAGCACACCCTAAACAGTTTACAGAGTCAGCATGTTTCTCCCAATAATCTGGGTCCTCATTTTACTGACCTCGTATGGATGGAAGGCTGATTCAACCTAGAGCCTCTCAGAATTGAACACTTGGTGTTGGGAAGAGTCAGCCTGCAATACTGCATTCTAACCACTGCGCCACCATGGCACAAAATATAGGTAGTCCTTGTATAACAATGCTAAGCCCCTTTCTTAATGGAAACCCCTTTGTTAAGCAACATAGTTGTAAGTCATGCCATTTAGCGACAACCGTTCTGGTAGTCCCAGTTGCCAATGTTAAATGAAAATCGCAGGGGTCATCATGTAATCGTGTAATTGAAGCTTTCTGCTGGCTTCCCCATTGACTTTGCTTGTGGGCAGGGAAGGTTGTAAATAGGGATCACATGACCACGGAACCACAGTGACAGATCACATGACCACAGGAACAGTGACAGCCATACATATAATGTATGGTTGCAGCTACTTCTTGTTCAACACTATTATAAGTTTGAAACGTCGTTGAACGACGTAGTTATTTAAACGACAATCATCTGTAGTATAAAACGACCCATTCACTTTAAAAAGTGAAAAAAGAAATAAACCAAAACTGCACGTATAACATTTATGCAGAGAATTAATTGGGTGAAGAGAGAGATTTTGAATAGGTTTCTAAAAAGTATATCATAAACACATTTATGAATCTTAGGAACAAGAGCACTCCAGAACAAAGTGTATGAAGTTTTTTGTATTATTCTGAATTTAATACAGTGAAAAAAATAATGCACTAGGATAGCAGTTCTCAACCTGTGGGTCAGGACCCCTTTGGGGTCGAACAACCCTTTCACAGGGGTTGCCTAAGACCATCGGAAAACACATATTTCCGATGGTCTTAGGAACT
>JANHFM010010361.1:36527-51095 GCA_032468115.1 Grayia smithii | reverse complement strand
GTAGGTAGGTAGGTAGATAGATAGATAGATAGATAGATAGATAGATAGATAGATAGATAGATAGATAGATAGATAGAGTCAGCATTCCCAACTCCAATCAAAAACTCCGAGACAGGCATAATCTCAAATCTTCCATTTATTAGGTATACTGGCACATCTGGAAAAATTCAAATCTGAGAGTTCCGGGTTTTCCTTCAGTAAATCAAAATCCCCAATCCAGCCCCTGCACCCATCAGTCCATCACATGGCCCAATCACCATCCGTCCCAACATGAGCCATCACTGCAACCATTCCTTCTTCTCCAGATGCAGGAACACCATGACCTTGACTGAAGTGAAGAGTGCTATTATGTCTAACTATAATCACTCTACTAAATCCCCCCTCCTACTTTCCCAAGCGAAATAAGGTGGCAGCGTGGAAGCTTCCGGTGTTAATATGGCTTCCGAAGTTGACAGACAGACAGACAGACAACTATCAGCCAAGCAACCATCAACCAAGCATCAGCTATTAAAGCAGAGGATGAACTAGATAGATGATAGATTGGATGGATGGATCTAAATAAAAATATTATATAAAAAACTCATCCTGGAAAATGGAGGGTGGGGGGCAGGAGAAAAAGATATTCTGCGCAGAAGAGAAATTTTCCTTAATGAGTATTCCTCTAGTTAGTCTCAAGATAAAATTTACAAATTGATCTTTAGAAGCACCATGCTTACTCTTACGTTTTGCTAAAAATTTAGAGAGGGGAAGGCGTGATAATTGTGCTTCCCAACTTAGTCTCTTTCCAGCCAAAATCCTTGAATTGCTTTTTAGATAAGGTTTAGAATTAATCTAATCCAGTTTTTCTCAGATTATTCTCTTTATACTTGTCATTTTTTTTTAATTTAGCACCTAAACAAGCTAAGGGTCTGTCTCTCTGTCTCTCATCCATCCATCCATCCATCCATCCATCAACTACTTCTAAGGAAACCACTTCTAACTGTTGCCAGATGTGTTCTTTCTTTTTTTCCTGGAGGAAAACAGTTTAGTTATCCTGGCCATTTCTGTGAAATGCTCACAAGAAGTATATTAGCCTACTATCTTACAGTGGTTTTTTTTTTTTTTTTATCCTTAGATTGTTCAGTATTAGTATCCATTGACTAACTGTTAGGGCTGCATTTTTGTTTATTATATACCTCTAGGAATTCGGTTTATCTTTTTAATGCCATATAAGTGTATAGGTCCAATTTAATTCTGCTGCTTCTATAGCCTCTGAGATCAATTTCTTTCCATGTCAACTAAAATCTGAAGTTTCGTACCATTCATAAATAGCAACAACATTAATTTGCTGTCACCTCCAAACAAATAATAAGTTGCTTTTTTATTGAGCAAGTACAAGAACTGTTAAATTTGGAATTTGTCCAAAAGATTTTTGGAGGAGTTAGATATCAAATGGAGACAAATATGGTGGACAAACCCAAAACATGGTCAGTGAATGGAGCAGAAATTTAAAACTCTGCTTTGAATAACTCACCCTATATACCTACATCTGGATCCAATCCAGTTCTTTTAATTAAGATTTCAAAATAACCTATGTACATTTACTTTTATTGAATTAGGTATATTTTTTTAAAAAAATAAAATAAATATCTTGTGTGGAGTGATACTTTTTTCTCCTGAACTGCAATTCAGTTTCAGTAAGTTGAGAAAAATGATTGTTAAAGCATCACCCACAGGCAGAAGGGCACAGTTGTTTCCAAAAATACACATATAACCCTGCCAACGTTAAAATAGCTGAGATTTTCTGCTTAATAGCTGAAATATCATACAAGATCTTGACATTGTCAAATGAGATTTTTGAAATCAAAATCGGAGAAACTCACTCTCCTTACTCTTGATGTGAGATATGCAGTAAAGGGAGAAAGTGTTTGATTCCCCCCCCCTCCCCCCAAATTTTGAGACGAATGATCTAATGGAGGGTTTCAGATATGTGTTTTCCAGTGAAATGCTGTTTTGGTCAAACACTTTCAGTTTGTATATTTATTATTCTTTCCCTGTATTTTTCATTGACAGGAACTAGTTCCCCCCAAAAAAATTTTTTAATCCCACCTTTTTATTACCGTAACATGTTCTATTGATGGTAACCACCCCAATTTCATTCTCCCTGTTTCTTCTAGATGCAACCCAAGGTGTTGGTTGTCACCTTTAAATCCCTACATGGCACAGTAGCTGTTTATTTGTGGACTGCCATTCACTAAGAACATCTACCTGTCTCACTAGGTCAGATAAGGAGGTAACACTCTAGATCCATTCCCTGAAATCTTGTGATCTAGCAAGACCTTGGAAGTGTGCCTTTTCTCTGCCTGTCCCTCCCTTGTGGAGCTACCTCCAGAAACCAGGAGATCTAGTCCTCATTTAGGTATGAAAGTTGGCTGGGTAACTTTGGATTGGTCACACTGTGTCTCAACCCAATCCATCTCATAGGGTTCTTATTGTGGGGAAAATAGGAGGAAGGAGTATTGTGTATGTTTGCTGCCTTAAGTTATTTATAAAAATAATAAAGCGGGATACAAATAAGTAAACAAAAGTATAGTATGTTACATTTCCTTTGAAATGTCAAGGTCAACATCGCAGTAGGTCTCAGCAATTTGAGCAATTCCAAGAAGGCTCCACACCCATTTGCACTATTCAGATGACCTTGAGGGCACAGATAAACCTTCAAGTGACCTCAAAGACTCTCAAAAAGAGGGTTAATGACCAGATGACTGCAAGGAATATAAATTCTTCCATCCTCTACCAATCAGTCAGAAATGAAGAAGCTTTTTTAAAAAAGTTTTTTATTATACACAAGAATTAAAACATACACGCAATACAAAACACAAAACAAAGCAAAACATAAATGGATGTTGGACAAAGTGTGGTCTCGTGGCCATATATGATCCACAATTATAGAAACTCAAGTCATGATGGTGTAAGTTCTTAAAAGTTCAGTTAGATTTATAGATATATAGATATATAGGATAGTTGTTGTTTAGTCTCATATACAAATTAGATTTAATCCTTTAGGTTCCTGACGTATTCTGTTTTTCCAGCCAAGTATAAAATTTAATCCAAGTATCGTAATATGTTGAGTCCTGTTTGTTCTTTAATTTCATGCTCAACATATCCATTTCTGCACAGGAATAGATTTTTCGAAGTATTTCATCCTCCATCGGTGTTTCCTTGTTCCTCCATTTCCGTGCAAAAGTTATTCTCGCTGCCATTATTATGTGGAGTATCAGGTACTTAGAAATGAAGAAACTTGTTGGATGAGAAGCAAAATTTCTTCAAGGGAAAACAAAGAAAGTCTAGTTGCCTTTTGAAAAAGCACCTTTGGGATATAGATGCACATCATTCTGCGTTTATTTTCCTGTAGATTTTTAAAAACAACATTTTACTGCTTCAGTTTGAGATGTTGCCTTAAAATATACCTGCACAAACATTTTGTGATAAAAGAAGCTTTTAAAATTGATAGAAAATTGATAATGGATATATCAAGACATTTGCTTTAAGTCATTGGTGTAAGAAATGGTATGGAGTTCTTCATATGTAAGACCATCTGGATAAATTGAGATTAATTTGTATAAAATAAGCAGTTCCTATGAGACAAACAAATTTAGAGATCTATCACAAAGGTAATAAGATTTCTTTAACCCATGAAATATTATTGCTTCAAAGGCCATTGGAAGAAAAAAATTGTTAGAAAAAAATGTTAATTGAATTAGAATTAAGTTACATTTGTATTCTCAGTTCCTGTATCTGCTGTATAAATTAATATTTCCTGTATGGTGTATTAAGAAATGTTTACAGACTATTTTTTTTAAAGAATGAACTATTTGAATATAGTATAAGACAATAATTTTCTAGACAAATTAGTAGCTTGGGCAGTACATATATTCTATTAAAATTAAGTGTAACGGCCATACAGCGAATCTCATTTGTCAAAGTTGAAAAATGTTTATTGGGCCCAACAACACACAATTAGATGCAAATATCAGATTTTTAAGAGATGACTGATGGCTTATGTGCATCAGATGTTAAGATTAAAACCAAATAAACACTGTTTTATTTTCACTGACACCAGTTTCTGTGGCTAATGTGCACCAGAATGTAAACTGGAGTAAAAGAACTTGGAAAATAAAGCATAAACTAATATTGAGATTTTGCACAATGTTCATTTATGCCACATATGCTGTTCTGACTAAGCCCTCAGTCAGCTATTTAGGCTAACAGAATCAACACGGGAGTTTGCAAAGTCCCCTTGCGATTTGTAGGTGTCAGAAACATTGAATCAGCCTGACACCAAAAATTGTCCATCTGGAAAGATCTTTACATTAAGTGCACCTTTAAGCTTTGCTTTGTCTTTATCTTCTGATGTGGTATGTTAAACTGTATAATCTCCAGTTGTTATAGCACATTACAGTGGCAACATTATCTCTTTAGGATCAATCCATCTCTATATATGTCAGTGTATTCATTAAAGTTTTTCATGTTTCAAAAATAATATCTATTCGCCTTTTGCTGTATCTCTGGGGCATATCAATTTCTTAGACCTTAGACCTAAAATTTTTGCTGGTCCGTCTATTGATTTGAAATGCCAATGTGATGACTTGGTTTGGATATCACAACATTTGATCTGGGCAAATGGTTTGTGTTCTCTTGCTTTCATTTTGTACCCTCTTTTTTTTTTTTTTGCTATCCTAACAATGGTTTGCTGTGATACCTGAATTTTAATAGGTTATGGTTAAAACCAAATATATCCTAGTTTTTACATCAAGTTGTCAAAACTTGGCTTTGAGACAGTTTGTGATTACAATATTATTCCCATTTAGTTATTCCAAAGAAGGTCAGGCAAAAATGAAGAAAGCGGAACAAAAGAAAAGAAAGGGTTATTTTATATATACTCTGTTTTCTAAACCATAGTTGAAAAATCACTCTTTTCTTTTTTCTTTTCTTTTTTTTTTAAATAATGCTTAAGTTGAGTCAATGTTAAGATAACATTTGCTTCTGTGTTCAGTAATTTCTATGTCTATGTTGAATATTATATTTCTTTGATATCCAGCTTCATTTTATGTCAATAAACTAGAAATTTGGGGCAAATTTATATTATTATAAAATGCCAGGAAGAGTCCTTTGGGGTTAGTCTTTGATCCTTTTGTGCATCACACTTCATGAATGTCTAGTACTGAACATTTAAGCTTCAGTCAAATACTTCAAAAGGCTCCTTAAGAAAAGAAACTCTTCCAAGTTATGGTTTAGTTCAGTGTCATAGAAGAAATGCTAGGTCCCCAATTGCTTTCTTTTCAAACAAATGAAGATCCCCCGTAATGCCATGAAACTGGATTTATACTTCACAATTATTAGATTATGTTTCATTAATGAAACTCACAATGGCTATGTTCACACAACCAATTTAACCAGGTCAAAGAAAACTTTCTATGTGCAATCAAGCAACATGCTAAGTTTGACTAATGGTTAACCTTGATTAGGTGTGTGGGGGGGGTATTTATTTGTAATGGCTCAGTCTGTAGTGGAAACCCAGTTATTTGGTTAATTCCCAGTGAATTAAGCAGATCTATGTTGCTCTGTATTTCTACTACTGTATGCCATTTATTACCACAAAAGACTAGGAGAGCCTTAATAGACATGATTTCTCTAAACAATGGAGCAGAATTGGACATGAGTAGTTTATACGTGCAGTTATCTAAATAAAATTGTATAGAGTCACTGCAGAGCTATCAATGAACAAATGAATGAATGAATGAACGAATGATGCGTTTATCATTCAAATGAATGATGGGGTTTATTAATCTCTCTATATGTCTTAATACATTGTTTACCCATGAGGAAGTAAGATAGGAATAGAAATGGAAATAATAAATCTGAAATGTTTCCTAAATACATTCCAGTCACCCTATAGAGAGCTGACATCCTATAGACATCTTAAAGGCAGCCACTTGTCTGGAATGGTATAGGTCTCCTGCTTGACCAGCGGGTTGGACTAGAAGACCTCCAAGATCCCTTCTAACTCAGTTATTCTGTTATTCGTTATATGTAACATCTTTGTATCTGAAACTTCTTGCCTTATAGGTAGCATATGAAGACAAGATTGTCTAATTTTCCAAGCATAAATCTCCCACGTATACCATGATGGGCACTTCAGTGTGACAAGATACTGATACTGAACAGAAAGCTTTCCCTTTCTATCTCTTCCCCATGGATTTTCTTTTCTTTTTTCCCCCAATGTCTAGCAATTTAAAAATTACAGAATGAATAATGCCCAGCAATGAAATAAGCAATTTAGTCCAGACAGAAGCAACCCCACGACTGTGAAACTAGGAATGTGAATATAAATGTTCTTCAACCATCTGAAGTCAAACTATATTTGAAGATATGTCACTATGCCTGTTGAACCCAACTGTCACAAAAATTAAAATATAAAGAGTATCACAAATGTAGAAGCGAGATATCTATTGGTAGAGCAATGAGGAGCTGACTTTGTTCTTTCAGAACAAAAGGAAAAAAAGTTAGATGAGAGTTAGATGACTTGAATTTTTGGCTTAATACAATTAATTTTTCAAAGGACGTTACTGAGAAGTAACCGGCTTCTTTATGGACTGACTGGAAATCCTGCAATGTTTTTGTGCTGGTTTTTGTGTTTTTTTCCCTCATTTTGATTACAGTTAATCTCAGATGCTGGGAACTGCATAGTAAGCAACTGAGTTTAGAGGAGATGCTTTTTTTATTTCTTGGGTGTTTATTGAATGTCTGTATGTGTATTATGCCTTAGAGAAAAGCCTTGGCAGTTAATTCTGTTTTTCTTTGTATGTATTTTGGCTGATGTGTATTCTGTCTGTTTATTTATTTAAAAAGGTATTAGTATAATTAATAATGCATTTCCTTTGAATCACTCTCAGGGTTCCCACTTGTATAATAGTAAGTCATTGTTTGGGTCATCTTCTCTTGTAAGTTTAATTTCGACTATCACAACATAGTTGGGTTCTTTTTGTATTTAGCAGTCAGTGCAATATTGGTCCTGGTGATGGGAAATCTAACCAGATATAGAACAGTAGCCTTTTTTTGGTTTGTATGCAAATTATTAACCGGTACATTTAAGGTTTGTTTAAAAAAAAAAAAACTGTGGACAGCAATACTCCACGCAGTAAAAGACTTGAGCGATTAATGCTACCCTTATGCCTCTTTCGAGTAGTCGTAGCCATGGGGCTTGGCACTGGAACTGTTGTCTTTGTGCCAAAAAATATCCGCAGCGGCTGCCGCATTCTGGTACTAGAAGGTTGTCTCGAAAATTCCGCAGTGAATGTGTCGAGTTTCTACATTGTTGTCGATTCTTTCAAAACCGAATCCTCACACACAATCCCTTTAAGAAGTCACAATTTATAGCATCCCAGTCCACAAATGCACATTCAGAGTTGCTGTCTTCCTGTAATACCTGAGAATGATGGACATTGCAAAGTAAGTATAAAAATTCCAAGCGAGCTGGGTTTTTTTGTGTGTGTTAAATTTATACACACAGATAGTTACTTAGAGAGCCCCTGCCAGAATATTATTAGCCTTCTTTCAAATGTTATTATCTGAAACAAATATACCAGTGAATTTTAAGCAGAAAATCAACATAAAGAAAGTAGCTGATTTTTAAATGAATTTTTCCCCTCCAGAGATTTTTTATTCCCCCTCATGGATTAAATGACATCTACCCAAAAAAAGTGAGTTTATTTCACAATGACAATTGAATAGTGCATCTATAAGAACGCTGTACACACACACACATGCACACGCATCCATCCACATCCCTGAAGAGTTTCATGTAAATTTGATTATTCTGTTCTTAACTGGAAGGAAAGATACGTTCCTGGTTGGATTGGGGTACAAAAATAAAGACGTAATAAAAGTTAAAAGCTTACACTCTCAGGATGAAATATGCTCATTCCTGATCTCCAAAGCTATCTGTCTGGTGGTAAAAATGGATGCTACAGATGAAATCTTTACAAGGAGCATAATCCTTAAAAAAAAGAAGAAGTCAATCTCCTGCTGGTTTCTGTGTCTCTTTGGTACCTCACAAGCTTCGACAGAGTCCTGGACGAGTGCCCATTGATGTCATGGAAACACTCAAATTACTGAGAATGATTCATGTCTGTGCTGTTCTCTTATCCTCCCCCACACAAATAGAAGTAGATTTTTAACCCTGACAACTTGTAATTTGCAGTGCGTTTTATTTTTGCATCTAGATAAATATTTTTTAACCACCGAAATTAAAATGAGACAGTTTGTATCTGATACGATAGTAAGGAGGAGGAGGAGAAGGAGGACAGGTACTCACATAGTAAATGAAATTCATTTGCCCGGTTCTTTATTCAGTAGGTTGGATTTGTTAGCTTTATTCACCCATCTCCTCATTAAAATGTATTTTTGCCTGGTTGAGTTTGAGGAAACTCACCTTGTAGGTGTTGAAGTAAAACCTGTACTGTTTCTTTCCTGTTCAGGACATTTTTTTTTCTTGTTTCCTGTCTCATCAATTGTTCTTAGACATCTTCCCCCCCACACACACATTAACTCATAGTGCACAAAATCTCAAGTGACTTCAGTATTTCTACTCTCCTATCTGTAGTTTTCATCACGTTAGGAAAAGATCCTTTTTATGAAATCACAAAAAATGAGTCACATTTTATATCCTTGGGCATGTAGATAAATTCAACTTGTAGTATTTTGTTTCGTGTTCTATTATGACAAGACAATTTTAAAAGCATGTGGAATTACCGGGATTTTTTTTTCCTGTCTGAAAGCTAAATTCACGATAACAAGTCAAATAAAAGTAGAGTTATAATTTTATATTAATGTTATTGACGTACATTTTCAGGGAATGTATGTAGGAGATTTACTCCCAGTATACATTTCATCTTTTTAACAGAGTAAAACTGAAAGTAGAATTCCATATAATATTGTAGATCTGTAGATGCCAATTTGAAATCATGTGCAAATTACACAATATAGAACCTTATAGAATGTATTAATCTCATAGTCATTATTTTAATTGAATCCCGACTTTATTGGGCAAAACCTTAAGTAAAACCTTATGTGTATTTAATCAATTTTTTCCCCAAAAAATTAATTCAACACTTTAAGAAATAGTTTAGTTTATTAAATGATTGTTCTATATTAAAAATGTGAATATTTTTTTCTTACACCTTGTATTTCAATAATAACCAGATTGAGTATAATATTCTGTAATAAAATAACATCCTTTAAAGTAAAGGTGGTTTTGCAAAGTATGTGATAGTAATTAAATGATTCATTTACAGGGGTAATGTACTGTACTATATGTAGCTAGTTATTGCAATTTATTATATGCTTGATTGCGGAAACAACCAGAACTTTGCATTATATTAGATCTGGGCATATCAATGGTCATTTTTGTTGTCCACCAAAAGTTATGGAGAGGTATACATTGTTTGCGATATCCAATAACAATTATTTCTTTCAATGTTAAGCTGTTGAATCTTATCTCTGCTCATTTTAGGTGCACCTAATAGTTGTAAATTATTAAAGCTTAATCTTTCACTTTCTAACCACAGTTGGAATGATTTTATTAAATTTTATGCCAGAATATTATTCATTTTCATGTCAGGACCTATCATAGGTCTTTGCTGATCTTATGGAACAGGACTTCTAGCTTTTCACATTTTCAACAAATTCTTTCTTTGGTTTACTAACAACCGTCATAATATATGAAATCCATTCTTCTGTTCTTTTCATCAGATTCACAACGTCCATATCCAACTATATCATGTATTGTTGACATTTAAAAAAAAAATGTTGAGCATGCAAGAAAATCAAAGAAAATACTAGAATTGGCATGAAATATCACAATCTATTTATGTCTCCTACAACTGAGAAAGTTGAAACATTGTTAGGGAGTGATATATTTTAATATAAAATAATCTTTCTGGAGCCTAACTGCAGAGATCAAGTCATTCAACAGGGAATTAAACTAGGAAATCAGACTTGTGAGGGGGTTTCTTTGCTAAATTTACCATCTGGAGTTTTTGATTTATTACCTCTGACCCCACTGGTGACTGCAGTGTAATCAGTGAGAATTATTATGGTCAGGTCATGACATGGATAACCTTCCTGCTGTGCTCATAAAAATAAATTTACGCAGTTTTTAGGGGTAAGAAAGAAAAGGAAAAGAGAGATTCTGTTTCCTCCTTTAAGAATGATCGTCTCACATATATTATTCTGGAGGTTTGAATGGCGTTTCCAATTAGAAATGTAATCATAGCAAGCAGTGAAGGTATTTTAAAGTAGAGGCCATTAGGAGTTCTATGGCACAGGTCTGTGGAAGAAGAATGGTCAAGAACAGTATGCCACTGGGGTTCACGAAAGGACTAGAAGGCCAAAATAAATGGAGGTCTATCATGGGTTGCCCCTTATTTTTGTTTTGAGGTATAAGTACCCATGAACCTCTCTCCTAGATACCATCCTTAGTATTTGGAGGATTTCGCCAATCGAGTGTCATGAGCAGAAGCATAAAGTACCTGAGTTTCAAAACAAGGTGGAAGCTCCTCATCTGAGGAAATCTGATCGTCTTCTGTGGTTAGAAAATTGTGCTATTGAGATGAGGAACATGTGCCATTCTTCTGTGGTGATGTGGATTCAGAATTTATTTACCAAGACCAAAAGATGGTAATGATGTGATTACTATAAAAGTATTAAAGACGAGGCTTTTTATAAAATAGATTAAGGACATGCACTAGAATGCAATAAATATCACTCTTCTTTACAGATTAATTAATTACAGGATGTATTATTTAACTGTGTTATCAGATAATACTTCTCTCTCTCTCTCTCTCTCTCTCTCCCTCTGAAACAGGTAAAACAGATAGAAGCTCTTATTCATCATATGGACGAGACTCAAATCTTCCAGGTTGCCATCAGGTAAGAGTCAGTTGATGGCATGAAGTAATATGTGAACCCATATTTACGTCCTATCCATCTTTCTGACATATATCGTCTCTTTTCACAGAATCTTCAAGGATCATTCAATAGTGTTTGAAACATTAAATTGTTTTTCTTTTACTTTCTGGTTTTCTGTTGGTTACTAGGTTGATATTCTGGTGTATTCCTGATGAATTGTTTATCAATCTGATTGAAAAGATTACACTATTGTTGCCCAATGACAATTCCTGGACAATGAATAGTTCAACTTAAGAAATTGTCAGTGTTTATAGGAGGCACAAGAGGGAATTTTTTTTAAACCATACTGCTTTTGGATGGCTATAACAATAACTTATAATTTCCATAGAGTCTGTAGGATGTTGTGTGAAAACAGGGTTCTATTGAGAGATAAAAATGTCTGTGAAAATATGATTTGTTGTCTCTTTTTGTTTCTGAATTGTTTTTGGCTGGAAGTCAAGGCCAGCAGGCTAACAGAAAAAGTGTCTCAAGGGAAACATGTGTGAGCTAGAAAAATAAGAGTATTTTAATTAAATAATAAAATGCCAATGTGATACAAAGGTATAGCTTCTCTGTGTTTGTGCCATTATATAGTTTGCATTTGCATACTTTTAAATTTCCAGAGAGTGTACCTTCATCTAAAATTTCTATCAGTAGCTAAATATTAAGCTGCTTGCAAGATACACACACACACACACACTGCAATCCAGTTTTACTGCTTCCTCAGAATGCTTTATTCTCCTTCCTTCCTTCCCTCTCCCTTCCTTTTTTAGGACAGTTATTATTTGTGTTATTTGATTGCTTCTTTCAGCCCAAAAGAAACAAAACAGTTGCTTACTTTGGAAGAAAATACCCCTTTTTACCCCTTTCAAATTTTACATATTTTAAAGCCAGAAGTGCCATGTAGCTTTTTTTTTCTTCCTAATTTATCGTGACCGTAACTTTCTTCGCCGCAGAGAGGTTTTTGAAACCTCACAATGTGAGGTTTTTGAAATGGGTTGGGGTAGGTGAGTTCAGCTACTTTGCTTAATTAAGCATAGCAAAATATAAACAGTCCAAGTCATTAAATAGAACCTTGCCTTGAAAAGTACACATACTTAGTATTAATGTTTCCTTAGAGCTGGCATTCCAGTGCCTTTGTGCATCTGTTCATTTTTGCAAGTTTTGATTCTCCAGCCTACTCAGATATGCTATCCATTCTATCCAGATCGGTAGCAAGAGATTTGCGAAAATGCGAAGTGAGACTGCTTTGGTCAAGAACTATGGATTTGCATGTGTTCTCAAGTATAATTCATCCCTCTTTTCTGGAAGGAGTTGCCCAGGAAAAGAACCTTCAGCTTTCTCAGACCAATGAAAACAAGCTTTGGAATGTGCCTGTTCAAATGCTTGGAGCAGATCGCTTTGGCAGCGAACAACGTAATGCTGTGTGGCTTTAGTGTAAAGCTTTCAATTCGTGTGGAAGGTTTGCTCTGTGGTATTTGGTTTCTGGGGGTCAAAAAACAAAGGAGGAGAAGTTTGGTGACATGCTTCCTTTTTGCAGGTAGAATAAGCTGTAATTTAGGGGAGTAGTGGGAGCTGTTTTTTTTTATTGGTTATGGTTTTGGGCTGGTTTGGACGGTAGCTGAGTGTCATTTCTACAGGGTTTTTTATTCTTTTTCTTTTTTAAGAAAAAAAGGATCAGATTAATTCAGATCGGATTAAAGCTCCCTTAAATTGTCACTGATATTTCTTGAATGTGTGAAAGAAAAAGAAAAGTGCAGTGGGAGCCTCATTTATCCATTTGTGATGTTATAGAACCAGCCTATTAAATGATTTGTGGCATTTGAAATTCATTAAATTAAAAGGGCTGTTTCCAAAATAAGCATCTTCTGCAATAAAGGGTTATGGGCAGTATATTTTTCTATTTTAAATTACTTCACTTTCATTGTAGCTTCATGTATTCCTTCATGCTGCTACCACCACCATTTTTATAGATGTTACTCATTTATTGAGATAAGTTATAATTCTTTTTGTTTCCGGACATGTGTTGTTGTAAATATACTTAAGGATAAATGCCTCCCATAATTCCCAGCAAAAGTAAGTCATTCTATGAAATAAGTATTGTTACCTAGGTGAAGGAGATTTAACTTCTGAATGATACCTTTGTCTTTAAGGTCCTGATTTTAGCCACGTAGCTTCCTAGGCAGTCTTTTTAGGACAGCCTCCTAATCTTTTATCTTATGTACAAGCTACTTTCCCTTGTGTAACAGCAGAGTACAATTACTGCTTTTCCTAAAATAACATTTGCTATGTGTTCCTCTACTTCTTTACATCAGTCTGTATTGTCTTATATCTACTCCCACTATTAAACTGTTTTACCTAGTTATTGAATTGTGTGCCATTTATCAGTAGCTGAGACATTGCTTCTCTCTCTCTCCCTCTCCTCCTCCATCCCTACTTCCCTCCCTTCCTCTCTTTTTCTCTATCTCTCTCTTTCTCCCTCTCCCCTTTTCTCTCCCCCTTCCTCCCTCTTTTTTTCTCTTTCTCTCACTCTCTTCTCCCCCTTTTCCTCTCCCCCTCTCTCTTTTTCTCTCCCTCTTTTTCTCTCCCTCCCTCCCTCCCTCCCTCTCTCTCCTGGTCTCTGATACTGCTGTTTTCTGATGTTTGTGAAATCTTCATGACTTTACAACCTGCTCTGTAAACACATGGAAATCAGTAGTTGTCATCTTAGTATCCAAATTATTCATAACCTTTTTTTATTTTCCACAACGAGATGATAGTGTCAGTTAAAGTTCAACAGTGTATAACTGATCCCTGAAACAGATGTTTGAGGAAACAATCTTTTCCGTGGCACCAACTTAGTTCTGATTGTCCTCAAAATAAGGAAGCGGCTGGATATTTTTCAACACTGTTAATTTACATTGGAGAGAAGCTCATATTCAAACATTCCTGGAAAATGGCCAAGGGGCAAAATAATAATAATAATCTAAGAATAGGGATCACCTGCTACAAAATATAGAAAACAAGATGTTAGCCAAATAGTAAGGTCATATTCAGCCCAGCCATTAAAGTAAGCTACTGCAAAATTAAAATTGATGGGAAATAAGTACAGAGTTCTTTAAACAGATTTGAATTTCTAAAATTCGGCCTCACTGACCCACATTGGCATGTGGGTCAAATTCAGTCGGTGAACTACATTGATCTGGTTTTTAGAAGGTAGTCTAATACCATTTTTAACAAATAAAATAAGTCTACATTCCATTTTTAATCACTGTTGAATCAAATAAAGGGTTCCGTCTGTTTGAATTTTGTCTGAGTATGATCCAACAAAATGTCCCCAGAAAAACCACTAACGTGGCATTAAGAAAATAATTCTAGTGTTTATTCCCCAGTGAATGGTATCCAAAAGTGACAGTGGAGATCATTTAGCTACCATGATAAACTTAATGCCTATGATTTTTTTCTAATTTACTTTTAACTGTATCTTTGCTGGTACATCACCACAACACAAGAACAGATTCCCTGATTACTGAAAAAGTGATTCCATGCCTTTCAGTTCCAGGATGGCTTATAAGAATATTTTGAAACTATCAGAATAAG
>JANHFM010010360.1:324971-339094 GCA_032468115.1 Grayia smithii | reverse complement strand
AATTTATACATTCGGTATATAAGACGCACCCAGATTTTCACCCTCTTTTGGGGGGTAAAAAGGTGCGTCTTATACTCTGAAAAATACGGTAAATCATCCCTAAGTATCTTCCTTATTCTGCTGAAACAGCGAGACCTAGCAATGTCATCCAATGGTTAAGAGAGCAACCAATGGTTTCTTGTGCCAAAATGATCACTCTCTGTAATGCCTTCCTGCCCGCAGCTGTTAAACCAGCATACCATACTGTTATACAGTATGTGGGGACACTTTCTACCGTGGACCGATAGAAAGAAGTCATCAGCTGTTGTCCCACCTGATTTTTCCACCGGAAAATGAAGACTGTTGAGCCTTACTAACCACTATGGATATGTTGTTTTTCCAGGTAAGATCTTGACTAATGAGCACTCCAAAGAATTTAAAAGATGATACCCTCTCCACACAGCCACCCTTGATATACAGTGGGGCAGGTTCCTCTCTGTGCTTCTGGAAATCTAGCACCATTTCCTTTGTTTTGCTAGTATTTATGTAGGTTGTTTTTTGAACACCATGTGGATACCTACTGGATTTCTTCCCTGTATGCTGATTTGTCCCCTCTGATTTGTCCCCCTCTAGGAAAGATGGTGGGGAAAGTGGCTGTGCTGCAGCTTCAGAGGGTCCTGGGTGAAATAGATTACCTGAACTCCTTTCAGTTGGGTTTCGGTTATGGGACGGAAAGGCATTGTCATGCTTGCTGATGATCTATGGCGAGAGCAGGGTAGAAGTAATGCATCCATTCTTGCTCTCCTTGACTTCTAGGTGACTTTCATACCATTAACCAAGGTATCATTTGGATTGGCTGCAGGATTTGATATTGAGTAGCACAGTATTATACTAGTTAAGTTCCTTTCTCCATGGCCAGTTCCAATTGGTGCGGTAAGTTCAAGAAATCCAGCCCATGGCCACTGCTGCAGAGCTTAGCTTTCTCTCTGCTCCTTTTTAATATCTACATGAAATCATCCAACACAACAGGATGGGATATCACCAGTATTCTGATGATAATATGCTTTAATCTCCATTCCTAGTAACCCAAGTTAGGCTGTGGCTGCCCTTTCATGGTATTTAGAGGATGTGGAGACCTGGATGGGAGATAACAGGCTTCAGTTGAACTCTAGTAAGATGGTATGGCTGTAGGTATGAGGAGCCTTGGGATCCAGAGATTTATCATCTTTAGTTCTCGATGGGGTAGTATTACCCCAGAGTGACCTGGTGTATAACTGGGGTTTTTCCTAGACTTGTAAATCCTATTGAAATAGGATTGGAAATAATAAAGCAACAAATAACAGCTAGAAGATCCGCAGATAAGAAGCTTGAATTGCTAATTATAGGCAGAACCTCGAATTTCAATCCAATCAGAAATGTTTCTACCAATCCATCAATTGAGAGACTACAGTGAATCAGTCAGTATATGATAAGGAAGAAACAGTACAGTTCTGAGTGCAGATATGGGATAACCCAAAGAAATACAAGAATACAGCTTGGTTAAAGGAGATAACAGAGTTGGAAGGGACCTTGGAGGTCATCTAATCCAATCCCTTGCTCACTCAGGAGACCTGTACTAGGGATTTGAACTGCCAAAACTGCTGACCTTTCAGATTGACAAGCTCAATGTCTTAGCCACTGAGCCATCTAGTCAGGCTGGATAAGAATAAAAAAAAACTGAAATGAAAGAACTAGTAATAACAGCAGGAATGGTAGAGAAAAGAGCAAGGAAGTTCAAGAATTGGTCAGCATCAGTGCAGATGAATTACATGATTTTTGATTGAAATATCCGACTAGTCTACACTCATTTATTGCCAAACAATTTAACAACATACTGCAAAGAGAGGAAATTGAAGAGTGGCTAACATCTGGGAAAACCTACCTGATAATGAAAGATCCAGCAACGGGGCAGCACCAGGCAATTACAGGCCAATTACCTCTTTTTCAACAACTTTTAAATTGCTAACTGATAACTGGTGCTGTCCAACAGCATCTAGTTGAAAACAGTCTCTTTCCACCTGAGCAGAAAAAAACCCGCCCCAATAGCAGAGGAACAAACAATCAATTAGAAGTTCGGAAACTATAAAGACTTGCCAAATTGGGCTGGATTATAAATTAGATTGATGGAATATAATTAATTTTTGATATTACAATTGTAGGAGGAGAACAAAACTAAAGAAACTAAAATAATTATACAAGAACTCTTGGGACACTTGTGAAAGATTGCTGAGGACATATGTGGGCCTAAGTGGATTACAAATGAACTTTTATAGCCCATTCACCAAAGAGGAAGAGAAGAAAGATTAAAGACGACTTGTGAGAGATATTTTGGTTTGCCTTATAAAATTTGTGAGAGATATATTTTGGACCCTGTGGACTTTAAGAAACTAATTATTATTCATATTTATATTCTATTTCTACATAATTTCTACAATATTCTTTTTTACAATATTGTTGTAAAAAGGAAAAGAAGGGTGAAAAAATATATTTAAAAGTACTCTTAAACTGATATATTATAGAGTATTTGGACAGAAGTGGTAATAAGATGGATAGAGGAATCTAGTAGTGAGTGTGTTGCAAAAAGCTTATTGCAGTTGGGTGACAACTGGGAGGGAATAGTGGAATACTTGGGAGTATGTTGTGAAGTTATTGTCTATTCTATGTATTAATATTGAAAGATGAAGAAAACTACTTCAATTCCTTCCTCAGTAACACTATCTGCTGCCACAAATCCGGCAAGCCAGAGATCCTTGGATAATTTTCTAGTTCAGGAAACAAATGTAATGCAGATGGAAACAAAAGCAATGTTCCAATCAATGCAAGAATCAATGACTAAATTACATGAAGGAATACAAAAAAATGAATGAAAAAGTGGAAAATATCTAACAAATAATGATAAAGAATAAAGAAAGAATTTAAAAAGTAGAAGAAAAATTAGAACAAACTGAGAAAAATGTGGTGGAAGTGGATCAGATTAACTCAGATGGACAAGAGCCTGGAGGCCTTGATAATATCCTTGGAAATGGAAAAAGCTGAATTCTTTCTAAGATTTCAAAATATAAGAAGAAAAGGGGGAAGACCTCCCAGATAAAATGGCAGAGTTGTTGGCTGAAATCTTGGAAATGAGCAAGCAGGAAGCATTATCAGAGATGGATGAAGCCTTTCGGGTCCATACAGGCTATGTAAGGAGGAAGATACTCCCCAGAGAAGTACACATTCGGTTCCTGAAAAACGACCAGAATGGAAATACTTCAAAAAGCTAGCGGAAAGCCAATGGTATATAAAGAAAAAGAAATAACAGCTCTAAAACAGATACCAAGAAGAGTGCGAGACATAAGAAGAGAATACCAATTTCTGGCAAGAAAATTGATCAAATATGATGTACATTTTAGGTAGCTGATACATGAAGGTCTAATGGTGATTTGGCATGAAGAAAGATATAGGTTAGACTCAATAGATAAGGCAATTGAATTTGATGAACAACACTTTGGAATGGAGGAAGAGAAGGAGAAGAGAGAGAAAATAGGTGATAAGAGCCAAGAAGTATTGGTTGAAGAGGAACCATTACAGCTAAAAGGGAATGTAAGAGAGCAAAAAGTAAGAGCAGAATGAGAAGAAGCTAGAGCAAAAGAAAGAGAAATAAGAACCATTAGAACTGCTAGACCAATCTACAAGTAAAAAGATGGGAGAAGAAACTACTTTAATGTCAGTCAGTGTTAACGAATTGAATTTGGCAATGAAAAGTAAAATCTTTTTCAATAAACTAAAAAGATTGAACTTAAATCTGATCTGTCTCCAGGAAGTACATATAAAAAAGGACCATTATAAACTATTGGAAAACCCTAAAATGGGGAAGCTATATGCCTCATTGGCACAGCAGAAAAAAAGAGGGGTGGCCCTCTATATCAAAGAATCCATAGAATCAAAACAAATTTATAAAGATGAACAGGGAAGAATTTTGATAATGAAAGTAATGATGAATTATAAACAGACATTATTAATGATAATATAGGCACCAAATACTAACCAAGAAGCTTTTTATGAACAATTACACAAAAAAATTACAGAAATAGAATATGATAACATCTGTATTATGGGAGGCTAACACAATTGTTGATGCAAAATTAGACTATAAAAGTAGTAAAACAAAAAGCTAGGAGAACCTTACCAAAAACTGTTTTTAAAATGACAGCGGAACTAGGAATTAAAGACGCTTGGAGGGAATTACAACCAGAGGAAAAAAATATACTTTCTATTCAAATATGCATAAATCATGGTCGAGAATTGACAGGACATTGATGTCACTGGAACTGCAAGAGAATATACAAGAAGTAGATGTGGAGTCAAATATCTGGGCAGACTATAACCCAATAAAAGTAAAATGGAAAGGTCAAACAAGAAAACCAAGATGGACATTAAAGAAGTCGGCATTGGAAGATAAAGAGTTTATAAAGAAAATGGAGAAGGAAATGGAGTTCTTTTTCAAAGAAAGTAAAAATGTAGAAACATCCCTACAAAATGTATGGGATACTGCTAAGGACACCTGCCTATCCCGGGTCCCTGGTAAGGACTTGATAGGTAGATAAAAATGCCAAACCCAGGCTGAACATCTGGCTAACTGTGCGATGATCAATAAATAAATAACTGAAATTATGGGAGTTGTGCAGATAGTATTTAACATAGCAATATTATACAATGCTCTTAAATGAAGAGCCAAACATTTTTATATTCTAATTTTTAAATATAATTACATATGCAACGCAAAATTAACAAATTACTCACTAATTGACTTCCCTGGATACAGCTTTGCCTGAGGATAGCCAGGGATCATCTTTTCATTTTTAGCTCTTAAATTTTCAAGTTCATGTTTGATAATGTATTGACATTCTGCCATTGTAAGAAAATCATGATTATCCTCTAAACAAAAAAGAAATGCATTGTTGAAAACTAGATTCTTATTTTGACAAGTTCCAAGCAAAAGTAATTGCATGGGGATTCTAAAATCCTATGTGTAATATGATATATTCAGAAATAAGCTTTCCAATATCCCATGAGAAGAGTCTCCACTTTCCTAAAACTATTAATTATTAAGGGAGATACTGTATATTTATTAAAAATACAAATTGCAATATTCAAAAAATATTTAATATGAATGCTGAATAACTTTTATAATCACAGAAAACTTAAGTCTAAACAAAATATTCAAGCAATTTTACATTCTAAGTTCAGAAGATCAGAAATTAATAGAATGCTGGAATTCTAAGCAAAATTTATCTAATAACATTATGCTTATTTATTTCACAATATCTCCTGAAATGGTTAACAGTGTGATTCCTAAATAGCAAGAAATGTAAAATGATTTCATAATTAACTGCTTTTTTACCTGCAAAATCTTTAAAATTTTTTCTAGATGTATAGGTAAACGCTCTCATTGTATTATCATTACATTCTTTAACCAACCCTACAGTTTCAGCTCCTAGAAGCAGCCTTAAATTAGATGCTCCAACAAGATATATGTTCTTGCTTCCTTCAATCTCTTTTCCTTCCTCCACCAATGGTTTAACTAAAAGTTGGGCTCCTTCAAAAAAGGAAAACAAATGAAGTAAATTATTATGTACTATGTGGATTATGTTCACAGGTTATGCTAAATCATAAACATGGAAATGACAGCTTTATTCACAAAACTTGTTTGGATAAAGTTAAACCAATTACACAGTGATTTCATTTATTGGGTCATTTCTGTCATGGATTAAAGGAGTGCTGAATCAGGGAAGGTTAGAAATGAGTAGACCCAGAGGGGAAGAAAAAAGAAACATCAATGGAAACTGATTTGATTAGAATATTTCCTAATATTTTCAATTAAATTATACATAAAGCATTAATAAATTAGTCTATTTTAATACTCACATGAAAGCAAAATAAAATCGAAACCAACAAATAAAAAGCAGGGTCTTGAGTATCAAAACTTTTTATGCAAAACATTTTGATATAAACTGTTTCAAATACAAAAATCCATAAAATAGTCAGCTTCAAATATTCTGAAAATGTTTTACACTCAAAACAAAACTGTTCTGAGTACACAAAACTGTTCATAGCTCTATTTGTAACATACATTTAAAACATTCTAAAGTAAATAAACCATAATATTTATAATTAATCTTGAAAAATCTAGTCTTTCAATTTTGTATACCTATATAGTTTAATAAGAAAGTTATAAAATGATTCATTACAATGGCACTGGGTACACCGCTGAAGGACCTGAAAGATCAAGTTAGAGACAAATTGTCATGGAGAAAACCTAACTATGTGGTTACTAAGAGTCAACCGTGATTTAATGGCACATAATCAATTAATAAAATGATTTTCTATCCATACAATTCTTTTCTCAAAGTTTTGGATTAAAAAGAAAAGATCATTCATTTCCCCAAAATGTCAATAAATGCTACATTATTGCATACACTATAGTTATATTAATAAAAAAGTAAGTAGTTAGTAATTTCCATGGAGGAATTTCCATGGAGGTAACATATGCTTAATTTTTTTCCATTCAAATAATTGGGACTAAAATTTTAACTAACAGTTATCTAGGAATACAAACGAGATTTAAATTACAAGTGTAATAATATTTTTTATTGTTCACAACAAAAGGGTACTTATACAGCGTAACAGAACTTCTTTACTTATGTGGTTACTGCAACTGTGAGTATTAAAAAAAACAGGAAAATGTGAGCTCTAGGCAAATGTTAAGATAGTTATTTCTTTCCTAATTTCACTTATTTGCAAAACACAGTTTCTATGAAGGTAGCCCTTGACTTATGACTCTTTATTCAGCAACCATTCAAAATTAGTCATTGCTCTTAAAAGATTTTCTAAAATGTAATTTTAGAAAAGTAAAACGTCTAGAGATAGCAAGTAAAATGTCAGAGATGGCAAGTAAAAGGTCTAGAGATGGCAAGATGGAAACCTCAGGCTAGATGGAAGCATTATTTAATAAATATCTCCAAACGCAAGGGGGGAGAATACATTTCTGTTAATTCTAAATGGTGGAATTTTTATTTTTAAAAAAAAAGCTTAAACATTAATCCCTGAAGCAGATATATACAGATACTTACACGATTTGATTTCTGGAGTCTGTAGTAATCAGGCTGTATGTCTCTGAGTATGTATGCATGTCTCTATGTGTATGTCATCTGCAATAAAGCAATTTATCAAGCCATATCTAAATACAGATTGAGTTGGAAGGGACCTGGAGGTCTTCTAATCTTTCCTGCTCAGGCAGGAAAAACTATACTATTTCAGACAAATGGCTGTCCAATCTCTTCTTAAAAACTTTCAGTGTTGGAACATTCACAACTTCTGGAGGCAAGTTGCTCCACTGATTAATTGTTCTAACTGTCAGAAAATTTGTCCTAAGTTCTAGGTTGCTTCTTTTCTTGATTAGTTTCCATCCATTGCTTCTTGTGTAATCTGAGAGCTTCTACTCTAAGCAAATTCCTATATATGAAGTTAACTTTTTTAGGAGTTGAAACGTATTCCTTGCCTGCATAAACTCTTATATTGTGGAAAAACAGACAAATTGAATAACTTAAATACATATCTCAGCACATATCCTATATTTGTAGATAAATACAACATTTGGACTGTATCCTGAAAAATCTTCTCTTTGCCGACACATACACATACACATTCTTTTCTATTGTATATTATAAATCAATGTTCATAAGAAATGTCAAAGGTTCTTATAAATTGTCTTATAAATCTAAGGGCACTCACCTCCATTCTTTTTCTTCCCTACAATCTTCTGCATCAGCCACTCTTTGGTTTCATCTTTGGTATTTTGTGCAAGCTCAACCACAACCAAAGGCTTGAAATTAGCCTCAAATGTATCATATGCAGACCAGCTTATCTTCATCTTTTTGGACAACCAACTTATCAAATAAGTAGAAAGTAATAAAAAGTTTTGTGGTTGTGAAAGATGGTAATATTCAAGGCAGTATTGTTACAAAACAACTATTTTTTTGGAACAGCAACAGCAAAATTTTACCATCAACCTGAAAAAGATATTTCCAGTTTATCTACATTTTCAGTCATATTTTCTGTTGTTTATGTTGACATTTTTCAAAGAACCCTATTTCCTTCTTCATTTTGGTATTCTCTGAGCTCTAGACTCTAAAGTTTTGAGATTTTTACACAAATTATCTGCAGTTTACACTGAAATCAAAAATATTTGCAAGGGACCTAACTGGAGAAACATAATGTATATTAAACCTTGTATCAAATATGGTAAATATGTTAAAGCAAAAGTTTATTTCAATGTTTTAGTTTCTAGTTATTTATTTTTTAAAAAATTCTCATATATTTTGTATAATTTTAAAACTATTTAACCTGAATTAACCTAATTAAGTTTAAAGATTTTACATAAAGTTTTAGGCATACAAATCAAATCAATACATATTTATCATTAGTGAAGTATTTATAACCTGCAATATGACCTTGTTCAGATAATAATAATAGGACTGCAGGATTTTCAGTTTAGTTATCAAATTATTCTAATCCTACAAAGATAGAACTATGATATAGAAAGATATATTCTATGTTTTTTCATTCAATTTTCAGCGAGCTAATATTTCAATAGGTTGTATTTTCTATTATCAACATTTAGAGACTAGCTAACATCTATTTTCTCACAAATCTAGGAGAATATTAATAAATTTCATTCAGATTGAGATCAGCATTTTAAGAAGGCCATATCAGGAAACAAAACACAAGAATTTCAGAAATACTATTTTACTGGAAAATCTGTCAAGAGTTTCATTCTGCCCTATGTCATATTTCCTTACCCCAAAACAAGATGTGATTATTTTGAGTTTCTTTCTCATGCTCTCTATTTTCCCTGGACTGAGTTGTTGTTTCATTTTAACCATTCAGCCATTCCTTTCCCAAGATTATTTCTACATTGCTTTACAGTGCTTTTTCTTTCTGTAGCTCCCTTGCCTTAGCATTTCTACCTTAGTTAATTTAATTCTGAACTATGTTTATCTTATTTCTTTTGCTGCTCAAGTTATATCATTCCCCCTTACTTTCTACCTTTTCTTTGATTTAATTTTCCTTTCTTAATTTGAGGTTTCTTGTACTATAGTAAATTTGGCCATCTCAGCTGATTTTGTCCTTAATTCATTCCGTTTCTAAAAGATAGAACTGACGCAAACACTCATTGCCAGGCTGCAGTATTATGCTCTGGGTATCCTAGGGTTTCTTGCTCTGGAACTCTTATGGACCTTTGCTACTTCTGACCATTGCCAATTCCTAGGGTCTCTCATCATCCTTTGTTGTATTTCTAAGGTAAAGGTTCCCCCATACATGCATGCTAGTCATTTCTGGCTCTAGGGGCAATGCTCATCTCTGTTTCTAAGCCAAGAAGCCAGTGCTGTCTGAAGACGTCTCCGTGATCATGTGGCCAGCATGACTATACGCCAAAGGGGCATGGAACACTGTTAACCTCCCACCAAAGTGGTCCCTATTTTTCTACTTGCATTTTTTACGTGCTTTTGAACTGCTAGGCTGGCAGAAGCTGGGATAAGTAACGGAAGCTCACTCCGTTATGTGGCGCTAGGGATTCGAACTGCTGAACTGCTGACCTTCTGATTGTCACGCTCAGCATCTTAGCCACTGAGCCATTCTGATACCCTTTTATCTTGGATTCTATACTCTTGTGCTGTTCAGTCAGATCCTGCCTCATCCCACCCAGTCTGCTGCAATAGAATCTTGTTGGCTTATCCTGGCCTCTTCAAACAACAGCATTGCTGAGATAATTCAAGTGCCTTTTTTGGCTGTTCCACTGCTTGCTGAGCTGTTCTTTGTTCACTGTTTTCCAGAGTGGTCATGTCCTGCACTTGTATGTCTTAATTGCCAGCATCTGCCTCTGCTAGTAATCAAGCTGCCAGCTTCCAAGTTTATAGAATAGTGTCTATATTTGGTCTCTCACATTTCTCATGAGTCAACAGTCTGAGGGAACTCAGCCCCACAGAGAACAGCTGGTGTTAGCAAGGGATTGTCTCTGTTGTGACTCTCATAAAGCTTTGGCCTAAGCTATCATCTCTACTCATTGCTGCACTTTGTCATCATTGCCACATATCCTGAATACGCTATCAATCTCTGGTTGTTCTCACAGATAGTCCTTCCCCTTTTTCTTGGCACTTCTTGCTCTTTCTCCTTTTCCCTGCTCTCCCATTGCAACTTAGTAATGGTTTTGCTTCCCCTCACCCCAAACTGTTTATTTTGTCCTTCCAGCTTCCATGCTGGAATATATATAAGCTTAGGTTTCCTAGCTGCCTTGCACTACCAGTCTTGTACTACCATCCTTATAGGTAGGTTTTGTAGAATTAAACTCACCATTTTCATTTTATTTCCCAAGTAAAATTAGGGAGAAAATTAAAAGCCTTCAAAATTGTCTATCTGCACTACACAAACCATTATTATCTGGAAATTAGATGCAAACTTCAAAGGTACTTACTAGATGTTATTCTAAATAAAAAGGGGTGAAACCAGAGATTAGAAGAAAGGTAAAGGAAGAGTCCCTACATGGAATGCCTATACCCATGAAATAGGCATTTTAAAACTGTTGCATATGCTCTTCTACATTATTTTTGTTTTAGAGTATATGTCTTATCTATTACAGAACATAAATCTTATCTATCAATTAGATCTAATTTTATGTATATTTATCACTTCACTTGTAATTTATAAGGCAAACAGGTTATCAGGGGTAGCATATTTATTTATTTATTTATTTATTTATTTATTTATTTATTTATTTATTTATTTATTTATTTAATTGAATTTATATGCCGCCCTTCTCCCGAGGGACTCAGGATGGCTCACACTCTAAAGACATACAATACAAATTTAAAAACGATTAAAAACAATTAGACCAAGAATTCAGAATAAACAATATAAAATTTAAAACATTGATCAAATCAGCATAATATTAATAGTCAGTTCAGACCCGCTCTTTGAAATAACCACATCTTCAAGTCGTGTCAGAAGGAGCAGAGGTCAGGAGCCGTCCAGAACTCCAGGGGCAGTTCGTTCCAAAGGGCCAGCGCACCCACAGAGAAAGCTCTCCCCCTGGGGCCTGCCAGCCGACATTACCTGGCCGACAGCACCCTGAGGAGGCTAACTCTGTGGGAGTGCACCAGGCATTGGGAGGATGCCAATGGCAGCAGGTGGTCCCGCAAATACCCTGGGCATAAGCCATGTAGGGTTTTAAAGGTTAATACCAGCACCTTGAATCGCACATGGAGAACCGGCAACCAATGCAGCTTGCGCAGGAGCGGTGTAACATGGGAGTACAGAGATAAATATAACAAATATATATGTCAGATAAATATCACAACAAATATAACATTTGACAGGATCTAATACAGAGTTAATTACAACATAAATCTTTATTTTTGTATTTTTAGCCTTTTGTTTTTTAATTCAATGATTCTTCAAATAAATTCGAAGAAATAAATTTAATAATTTGGAAAAGTTAAATACTATTTTAAAATTATATATAATTACTAATTTAATTTAGCTACTGTTTTAGGTTAATTTTAATGTTTATTGGGTTATTGATATTATATTGATTTTGAACTACATATTACATTCATATACTTTATTTAGTGTTGTTGATATTTTATAGTAATACATAATATTATACTTATTTTTGAATAGTTTAAAATTAATTATTTGTATCTATTTGAAATATTTCATAAATTATTTTGCAATTCTGAACATAAAGATGAACATAAAGATTGATTGATTGAGATTCTACATTTTCAATTTAAAATTTTTAGTACTCTTCTAATTATACTTCTTAAAATAGATGAAAGGAAAAATGTGTTTCATTTATGCAATCCATAATAAAAGTTATAATATATTTTTAGAATTATTCTGTGCTGTATTAAGGAGTACCTAAATTTTCACTCTGAAAACAGACACTCGAGGAAGAAAAATGAAACATAATATTTTACTATCAGAGTACATAGTATGATGAAGCAAGAAACATGAGCCAATCATAATTTCCTAACAATTTTCCAGCAGACTAAAAGCTCATGTTATGTAAAACACATGGGCAACATTTCAACAAATTCAAAACTGCAACTTTACATGTAGTTGCATGAAAACTCTTTGAAATCTGAAAATACCCTGACTTTGAAAACTTTAAAAATTGTATTAGCAATAATTTTAATATTGAAGGTAAATAAAATAACATGCCTCAAGAGACAACAATAGCAAACGTCAACATATCAAAAAACACATGCAGGGTGACGTCATCACCATGAAAATGCAATAATTACATTCTGACGACATAATGTTTGATGCGAATACCCAAGTTGCATCACTACAACGATATTGTTAGGCAAACGTTTCTACTTGCCCCTTCCTCCCGGCACTACCGCAAGGAATCTTGCATATCACAAATAGTGTTATAGTTCAGTCAGGAATCTGTCATGTTATCAACGTTTAACTTGTTCTTTAAGTCTATTTTTCCCTTTTCCTCCATGATTTTTATTTTGCGGTGTTGGCTTCTATTAGGAATTCTTTTAAGATTTACACCCTAGTAAAGATTCCTATTTAAGACTGTCATTCTATACCCATAATTCCACGTGCGAGAAGTTAGGCTAGACATACCCAGACCTGCACTCGATCCCTACCTACCCTTCCCCCAGACTCCCTCACCCCACATCATCTCTTAACAGCAGGAGAAATGATTGCAGAAATGTAGCGCTCCCTTTTTGCAAGGGTGCAGTAAAGTGTTGGCCTTCTGCAAATTTACCCGCCCCCATCCGGCTGCGCCTCTTGTCCCTAGTAGGGAGTGCCAAAAGAAAAACACCCGGCAACAGAAAGAAAGGTCAAGGTCCAAGCAAAAGGATGGGGATACTAAATTTCGGAAAAATGTAAGTGCAAAAGGTATGAGATCACAGAAGTAAGTATCTCAAGCACCCCCTCCTTTGGGTCCCTTCCTGAAACGTACTTTTTCCCGATCGGTCCCCCCAGCCATCTTTGCCTCTTTTAGGGAATGAGGAAAAAGTCTCCGACCTCTTTCATCGAGAAGAAGAATGAGCTTCTTTCCCTACATACGCCCTCATCCACTCACTCACCCTCAGTCTGTCTTCTCGACTGCCGCCAGGGGGAGGGAAGGCTAAGCCGCGGCTTCACAACAGACCGTGACAACCGCCAACGGGCGGAATCACACCAGACTATCTACGCTTGCTTGGAGGGGCGGGACTTTCACTCGCCCCGCCTTTGTGGTGAGAAAGATCTTATTGGTTGTCTCTGCAAACTGTCGCGTGCGTGTACGAAGATGCGCGCGCACCTCTGTCTATATTGCGAGGAGAGAAAAGGTTTTGACTGTGGAAGTGAATGAGCTGTTCGCGCGTGTATTTAGATCTAAGATTTAGCTGTATTTTCTATTTTCTTGCCCAGTGACTCTGGCTTATTTTTCCTTTTCCTGGGCACCTAAATGCATAATGGGCACGTGTATACTTACTGGCGGTTTTTAAAGTGTCACGTTACTTAATAAACACCAAAACAGAATTTATTTAATTTATAGCCCATCTTCATCCAGTTATCTTCTATTGGATAATTACTGAGGCAGACATTGAGAGTATATCTATACTTTGTGCATAAATATGTAACCAGCACAAACAGTAAATTTCACCATAGGAATTGCAAATCTACCACACTTTTCAATATCTTTGTAAGTTAGGGCACATTTACACTTCCACTGTGCTTCAGTGCAAGGCACCCATCATTTCTTGAGTCCCAGAACACATGATGTTAATTGTCAACTCGCCCTCACTTGGCTAGTAACATAATCTTTCCTTCTGGCTCTATATTAGAACAACTGTTTTTTGGCATGTGACAGATGAAACGTTGGCTTCTAGTTAATATGCTGTGCTTCAATTCCTTATTTATTTGTTTGTTTGTTTGTTTGTTTGTTTATTTGTTTGTTTGAATTTATATGCCGCCCCGGCTCATACAGGTTAAAAAACAGAAAAGAAAAACATACAAAATATAAAATTAGAAATTAAAAATAAATAAATTAACAAAAAATA
>JANHFM010010360.1:229601-239796 GCA_032468115.1 Grayia smithii | reverse complement strand
TTATGTACACCGAGAGAGTATGCACCAAGACAAATTCCTTGGGTGTCCAATCACACTTGGCCAATAAAGAATTCTATTCTATTCTGTTCTGGGAGGATGATAGGAGTCGAAAGCTTCCGTAGTCCCGACCAGTATGGACTACTGAACTTTCTATATTGATAAAGCTGAGTTCAGGCCTTGCTCCCGTATTCGCAAGGAGTGAAGACCAGCATTTCCAAAATTGGGTTTTTAAGTTGTGTAAAATTGGGTTTATGTGAGCGCGAAATCGGTTTTTTAATGAAACCCAGTTAACAACTCTACTCAAGACACAACTTTCTCTTCTCCTCCTAAATAAAACCAATTCCCAAGAGACCAGGTATGTCCCAGGTCTTGAAAAACGGGCAAGAAAAGGAGGAAGGGGCTTATTGAAAACCCCCACCCCGGATTTTTTTTTTCTTTATAGGTTCTGTTGTAAGCCAAGAGCAGGCCGGCGCGGACACGAGGAAATTGAACGGCCCAATATCCCCGCGCGCCATTTTAAGCGCAAGTCTCGCGTCCTTCTGTTCATGACTGCTGCCACCCAAACTACCCTTTGTTAAAATAGCGGGAATAGGAGACGAAACGTTTTGTATTCACTCCCTTGAATACCATAGTAGATATAACAAGGTAATAACACTCAACCTACCCACCCCAACCTCCACAGACACGCAGTCTAATTATTCCAGGGGCGGCCAAACTCTCGTATGAGGGAAAAATCACGAATTTTCTCGTCCCCTTACTATTTCCCTCTTGAAGCGCCTGCGTGCAACCCCCGAGCCGCGTCTCGTCGCTTATTTACTCGCCGCGACAATTGGGGTCTGCCTTTTACCAAGAGCAAACGCACGAATACAGGTGTGGAGGCGACGGGCGGCTGCGGTAGCAGCTTTGGGTGGGTCCCGGAGCGAGAGGGAAGTTTAATTAGGGCTTGGTTTTTAATGCAGTAATTGACTTTGTGGGGTGGTGGTGGAAGGAAATTATCTGTGGTTCCTGTGGTTAAGGGTCATCTCAATACAACTTTTTGCATTGTTCGCTTTACAGTAATTCGAATAATGTTCCTTCGGATTTATTGCCGGTGCGGTGCGCAAAAGTTGCGAACTGGAGAATCTGCGTAGGCGGTAGAGAAGTGGCGTCTCCGCTTTCTTCTGGAGAAGAGTACTCAAACTCGGCTACTTTTCAGCATCTGGGCAGACGTCCTCCCAGTTGCCTTAAAGCCTTAAGTATCTCAAAAATTAAAGAGGATAGAAGCAGGCTCTGTTTTTTTGAAGACAACATATTCATCTCTCTTTCTCCTAATTTTCCCCTTCCCCCTTTCAGTTATAACATTCCCGAAGAAAAAACTTTGGGTTAATGTAATGTCTTTACTTGAATAGCTTTCTTAACACTGTCTTTAAATGCTTATTTCTTCTTTTACAAAAACGAACTAAATTAAGGTTGAGTTAGTTTGGAAACAAAACTACTAGCAATTCTTATATTTTAATTATGTTGACAAAGAAAAATTTGTCTATAGTTCTGGTGAGTCATAGTTGAATGTGAGTTTCTAGAAAGCTCACTTGTTTCTAAGGTTTTAACAGCACATTTTGCCTATTCTGTTGCCTAAAATTAATTCAGAAATATTAGAAAATTAATCTATAGTGCATTTAATTTTGTTTGTTACTAGAAGTTGGGATGGAAACCCGAATTGGACAGACAACATCTGTGATAGATAACTCTAAAAAAAATGAAAGTGGGGACAGTGACCAATTGTCCTCTTTGCTGTTTCCAGTAAAATGTCATAATTTAAGTAAGCAATACATTCCTACTTCTGAAACAGTCTTAAAAGATAAGGATCAGCAGAACAGGAATTTTGTCTCTGAGGGAAGAGAGAAGAGAAGTTGCCATAATACAGACATTATGCCAGTCAGCTGTGACTACATTCTAAACATTAAATTGGAAGATGAGGTTTTGATAAAAGGAAGAGAATCAGAGAAGAGAGTATCAAGTGTGATGAAAAGGGAACGTGATGTTGCTTTGCAAAATACACTTCAATCAGATGGTAGGAAAAGAAGGCGTAAGAGTTCTTCATTGGAAGTGGGATCTCAAGGAGACATTGTCATAGAAAAAATATATACTAATTCTTTTCTAGAACATGAAGAAAAACCCCAAAGTTTCACAAAAAGTGCAAAGAATATAAAGAAAAAATGCAAACATTCCTTGATATCGAGAGGATTACACAAGGAGATGGAAACTGTAACTGAAAAGGATGGGACTTCAGTAATAATTGATTTAGGCTCTGAAAAAGCATCAGGCAACCTGCAGAAAAGCCACAGCCACTTAACCTCAGAATCAAAACTTCAACATAAAACATGGAATTTTAGGGAGAGGATTAAACCAGCTTGGCCAGAACAAAAGCAGGACAAAAGTCAGATAATAAAGAGAAGCATATGTAAGTTAGAATGTATCATACAGAACATAAGTGTATTAAAATATAGAAAAAATTTCCCAAAATCGCAGATATATGTAAAGTACCCAGGTAGTGTGAGATCAGCTGCTATGACACATTTTTCAAGTAACTGTATAGAAGGAATAGAGAGTCTAATGAAAAATGCCATGGTGAATTTTGTAAAACAAAAAGAACTGATTGTCTCAAAATTGCAAAAGAGCATAAAAGGTTCAAATGGACATAGGCAAGATTTATTGGATTCTATAGCAGACTTTGAAGAAAATAAATGCAGAAGGAATGTAAAAGAAGGAATAAATAGGAAGGTAACACGAATATTTTCAAAATCAAAAATATATACAAGTGATGGTAAAAAACAAAGTTGGAAGTCAGAAAGAAGTGTTACAGAGATTGTGGAATATAGCCAATGGATTTCAAAGAAGAAAATAACTAAAGAACAAATGGATTGTGTACCTAAAGAGAAGCTGTTGGTTACCAAAACAGAGGGAACTAGTAAGGAAGAAACAGATGGAAAGGATGAAATTGTGTCTTCAACTGATCTTAAAAAAGAAATCAAAACATTTAGTAAGAATGCTTATTCCCTTTTCATCTGAATATATGTTTTATGACTTTAGAGTTGAATTTCTGTTTTTCGCATCTATTACTGCCTGCTTGAATCTAAATTTAAAAACTTTAAAATGACTTTAAAATTAAAATTGGGATAATGTAACTAGTAAAAAATTAAGTTTGGTTACATGTACAATTGAAGTTAAAACATTTTATAGTTTTAAACTTTCTCCAAGAGATGTTAATCAAAGCTCCATGCTTGAAAACAGGCATTTGAAACAGACCCCTTCAAATAGATCTGATTCCTGTTATTTTAATGTCCATGCTGTTTCTTAAAATTTGGGAGCGATTTCTGTTTTGGATAGATTTTTAAAAACATATCTCAATTTAGCCAACCGCTCTAGTATTTCATGATGATTTCTCACCCAACTACTACTGTAATTAGGTCTGACCTGGTTTAGCTTTTTCAAGATCAAATAGGGCTGCTGTCTAGCTGGACACTAATTCTTTATATAGAATGAATAATCATGTCTGGGCACACGTACAGTTTGTATAAAGCTGCTGCTTTTATATTTTGGCTGGAAAATATAAACTTTATTACTTTTCTGAAAACTAAAGTAGTAAAATGGCTTTAGGAACTGCAACAGTTCCTAAAATAATAAATTTGATTTGACTGAAAAGATTACCATTGAAAGGAGTGAAGTTACAACTGAAACTTCAATACCTTTTTTAAATCCTCTTTTTGCGGTCTTCTGTATTTTATGCTAAATTAATGCTACATTACAATTAAAATTCCTTTGTGTAGCATATATACACGTTTGCATAATATTTATTTTAATGTTTGAATTACTTTATTAAATAAATATATGTAATAATAACCATACTTCTTGTAGAGATAATCCTTGACTTACTGTCTGTTGCTTAACAATTGTTTAATATTACAACAGAATTTCCTAGAGATATTTATCACCCATTTTTGGAGTTACAGCAGCCACAGGCTGTTCTCATGGTCACATGATTATAGTTTGGATGCTTGGTAACCAAGTCATCTTTACAATTAATAGCAACATTGTGTGGTCATATGGCCACGATTTGTTCCTTTTTCTCAGTTTCCAGCAAAAAAAATCATAGGGAAAATAAATACTTTAAAAAAACCACTGCATTCACTTAATGGCCATTATAAAAATTGCTCTTATCTTCAAATTTAGACATGTGATGTCTTGATTTACAATTGTAATTCCAGACCCAATTACAGTTATATGTTGAGGACTACCTGTACTAATTAAAATAGGACCTAGAATCAATTTAGATTATGCAAGATAAGTTTCTGTTTATAATGATGTTTTATAGCATGTGTATTTATAAATATCTTTTTTATAGTGAAATATTATGTTGTATTTGTGAATATATTAAATATATTAATGATTATTTGTTTTTTTAATCAGGAGAAAATACCTTTGACATTTTAGGTAGACAATATGGAAGGCTGCCGTATACAATTCTGAATACTTTAAAGAATTGCAATATAGAGACAACATTAGAACAGTCTGCATGTCTACTAATAACTGAGGCAGATGTGATCAAGAACAATTCTATTAAACTTTGCATTTGGAAGAAGACTAAAAAATATTGTAACAGTACTCTTTCTATCACAAATTCTGCATGTCCAGAAAATTTTGACATAAGAATACTTGAAAAGAAAATTGAAAACACATTGGTGAAGTATCAGAATGAAAGATTTGAATGGCTTCCTATTTATAATGTTCCGCCCTGCAAAAAGAGTCTAGTAGTAAAATCATTTGATTGTTATTATATTAAGACATTGTTACAACCTACAAGTATCGAGCCTCAAAGCTGTAAAATTAATTGTGGATCTCTGCAGACTGCGTTTGATCAAGGAAAATCCCTATCTTCTAAGGGTATGGGACAGAATGAACTTAGTAGTATCCCTAATATAATACAGGATATAATCACACAAAAAGACATTTTGGTTTCAAGAGAAATGTTCCAACATACTAAAAGTCAAAATGGAAAGCGAATCAAGGAAAATAAATTGTCCATGGATTTTAAAAAGTCAAGCAAAAAACTAAAAATACCAGAGGGCCTAGAAGAATCATCAGTCATGAAAGTTCTCATAAATGAGGATATTTCCACTGAACATGGAATACCAATAGAAAAAAATACTGTTGCCATAGATTCTGCAGTAATTTCAGAAAAACTAAATTATAATGAAACAAGTATCTTATCTTTACTTGATTGTATACCTGATTTTAGTCTAGAACTGCCTTCTCAAAATCAAGTTCCCACCATGTCTGACAATGAAACAGCAGGCCAAGAGCACTTCATTACATACGGTTACAGTATTTTTGAGAAATCTGTAGTTCTCAAAACAGACAAGAATGAATTAAAAGAAATAAAGGCGTTTATTGACTTTAGTAAAATGGATGAAAAGAAATCCATAGCGGAGACACTGGATAGTGAAAAAAGTATGATCTGTAATAGTAATGCTGTTCCCTACATGAAAAGAAAAAGGATATGTAACATAAAAATAAAAAAAACTGGTTGGAAACTGCAACTGTATAGCTGTCAAAGGGCAATCCCAATTAGTGGTAAAAATATATGGCCTCGTGAATCATGCGCAAGAACATCCTTGTGGGTTTGTAAAAATCATGCATTGGATTCACATAGAGAATATTTAGATTCAGTAACAAAATGCAGCAAATTAGAGGTCCATAAGCCATTGGTAGATAGTTGTAAAATATCTATAAATACAATGGAATGTGTTGTTGAAAGTCCATTTTCAGACTGCATATTTCATATAGGCAAACTTTCATCTATTGCTGAGAATAAGTTTTCTTATGATGATACGGAAAGATCTAAACAAAGTACACTTGGTACTGAAATTGTAAAATCGAAAATAATTTTGAATTTATTACGGAAAGTCAAAGAAAAAAGTATAAATATTCAGAATGATTCATTTGCAGGCATTAGGAAAAAGAGGACAGATAATCCAAAAGCATCAGTTACCAAACAAAAAACAGTGTTGAAAAATTTGACATCAGGAACTTTGTCAAATTTCAAAATTCCCTTACTTAAGGGTAAAGGTAATTTTAGAAAACTAGAAACTGAAATGTCCGAAAAAGATACCGGCAATTCTTCAAACATTTTAGAGAATGCTCTTTCTCTAAAAGAAGCTAGAATTAAAGTGGCTTTATATGATAAAAATTCTAGTGCACAAATCCAATCAGAACAGAAGAATTATACGTCTGCACTGGAAAAATACATACATCAATTCAACAGTGATATTTCTGAAAATGTTTCTAAAAAGAGAAGAATTTGTAATACTTTTGAGAATACTTCACATAAGAATAAACTAAAATCACCAACTTCTTTGAGTACTGGAAATATAGAGGAACAAATGCTAAATTCTGCTTTGGCCTCAGAAATTATTGATAAAGTTAATGTCAACAATATATTGGTACAGGACAAAAATGACATTTGTGCAGATAGTCTTAAGGCTTATGAAGATGATATTCTTGTAATTGATGTTATTCAAGATGATCCTGACCTGTTTGGAGATAATGTTGAGCAAGAAGATGACTATGCAAAGATTCATGATACTAAAAACATTTATAGCAGTCATTTTTCAGAAAAAGATCTGGAATGGAAATCAAAATCTTCTCAACTTTCAAAAAGCAAGAATTTGAAATGCATTAGGTAGGCTTGTTGCTTTGAATTTTGTGTGTGTGCGTAGATTGATTGATTGATTGTGTGGCTTTTCTTAAAGTACAAAAACCTTTAAGAAAATAAAATCTTAGAACTATAGAATATGAAGTATCTAGTACAAGTGCTGTGATGAATTAGAATTTGGGAATTGGGAGGATAATCAAAAGTATACCTTACTCCTACACTAGATTAAAATTGTTTACAGAGAAATTTGAAGCATGTCAACAGTAATTGTAAAGCAAACATATCTTCTAATATTAAGATTTTATATGATTGTTTTGTTTTAAATATGCAATAGCACTTGCCTATAGTAAAGAACCTAACTGTTTATGTTCAAACTTATTTGGGTTCATATTCACTTTATTATACATTATAGATAGGAAGAAGTACAAAATTATATTCTTAAATGTTAAAATTTAAATGCAAATTATTTTGCATTTTTTTTTCATTTAAACACCTAGATCAGGGGTGTCTAACTCAAGGCCCGGGGGACAGATCCGGCCAGTGGGGTGCTTAGATCTGGCCTGTGGGGCCACCCTGGAAACAGCAAAGGACTGACCTGTGGTGCCTCTGCCAGCGAAAACACAGTGTGGCCCTCCCAAGCTCTGTTTTCGCTGGCAGAGGATTGCAGGAGGCTGTCGCAGCCGAAAACAGCTTGGGAGCCCGTTTTCGCTGAC
This sequence comes from Grayia smithii, assembly GCA_032468115.1. NCBI lineage: Eukaryota > Metazoa > Chordata > Lepidosauria > Squamata > Grayiidae > Grayia > Grayia smithii. The sequence goes on along the minus strand of JANHFM010010360.1, from coordinate 232,392 downwards.
AGAGCACTAAGGCCACCGTAGGTGTCCACGACATGAATGGCATTAAACTGGCCATGGCCCCCCGAGGTCAAACACAATGCTGATGCAGCCCTCAATGAAATTGAGTTTGACATCCCTGACCTAAATAAATCTTCATGCCTAAATGGGTATGTCAAGTAGTATAATAACTTCCATTTTAGATGGCACAAACTAATGAATTATCAATATCATTTCAGTATTTCAGGCTTGACCCTTGTGAGATAAGGTTATACAATAAAAGTGCCTAATTTTAGAGAGGAACACTTAATGTTTGTCTTCAGAACAATTCTCCAGAATTGTATGTGGTGTGTGTGTGCAATTTTTCTTGAAATACTAAAACATTTAGTGAAAAGGAAGTATAACAAAAGAACCAACATAGGAAACATTAAGTTTGTCTTTAAAACAATAAAATATTGCATGCATATATCACATCAACAGTCCAGACTAAGATGCTACTTGTATGACCTGTGATAAAATACTCTCTTGCCCACAAGATCCACTTTCATCTCCAAACTATTTCCTTCAGATTTTTAAAAGGCTACTCTCATTTATTTGTTCTTCATCTTCCAGATGATAATTCTTTATTTAAGTGGCATTTTCTGAACAAATTAGTTGGAAATGTAAGAGTAGTTTATTTCTTGGTTATTCAGTACTTGCATCTGATCCCATGTTATTCCTGAACCAAGTTGCATGTATAATGATTGAAGTTGATGAAATTGCTGTATGTGTAGCTACTACATATAATGAATTTGGTATAGTGCAGGGGTCTTCAAACTGTAGCCTATTGGCTACATCTGCCCACCTGGAAGGTTCCTTCCAGCCTGCTCCTCCTATGTGTTGTGCTCCAATCCTTTCCAAACAGCACAGGGAGAGAAAGCAGGGTTATATTTATAATTGGAAAGGAAAGTAGGTTTCCCTTGATTTCTCCAATTTGGGGGTGAGTGCATGAGTTATATGTTGTAAGCCAGCTGGAGAGTTGCTGGATGAGGAAGGGGAAGCATAAGTTATGAGTTAAGTAGAATGTATTATTCTGTACTATCTCAGTAGGATGATAAGGGCTTGATAATACAATTTCTCTTATAAAATCTTTCATTTACAGAGACAGCCTCATTCAAGATTATGAAACGCTGAAATTGGATGAAAATGCTGATGGTTTGGTGATACAAGGTAAAAAGTTTAAAATACAGAAATGGAGAAAAAATAACTTACATAACTTTTGACAACATAGTTAATTTGCATAATTGTGTAATAAAATTAATTGATGCATATAATATACAGTAGGTATGTATAATGCACAGATCTAGCAATGGTCCAGACAGATTTTGGAAAGAATAGGATACCTGTTATTTTATAGGGGAAGTCGAAACAGAAATATGGTCATTATAAGGTAGTCCTTGACTTGTGACTATTTGATGACTATTCAAAGTTACGACAACCTCAGAAAAATGCTTTACCCATATTTGCACTCATTTTTGGTTCTTTTATTGAAAAAAAATTAACCAAGTTTCAAAAAAATTTAATGAATACAAAGCACAAAACAAAACATTAAAAAGATAAAAACTAACACATTAGAATAGAATAGAATAGAATAGAATAGAATAGAATAGAATAGAATAGAATAGAATAGAATAGAATAACTTTATTGTCACTTTGAATCTACACTAATTGGCATTTCATTAAAAGTAAAATTTCACTGCATAGAGCTTTTACAGGGTCACCTGTAAAACTCTGCACTACATAAACATGGCAAGATAAATAAATACATACAAAATTATGTATATATCCACATATGACACAGAGAAACAACACAGTCTAGTTTGGATGCATACATGTTTATGGCGAGAAGAACGAATCCTGTGAGTTTACCAGATGGATGACCCAGGGCTGTTACAGAATCTGGAAGTCCTGCTAGAAATACTTCGAAAGCCCCTCCCAGAGGGGAGCTCCTTACTATTCTGATCAGAACTGCTGCTTCCCATGGTGGGAAAAAGCAATAGCAGGTTTACAGATAGCCCCACAGCACTCTCTGGTCAGTTTACAATGTCATCTTATTGCTTCCAACAATCTGGGTCATTTTATTGACCTTAGAAGGATGGAAGGCTGAGTCAACCTTGATCCCTGTCAGGTCAGGATCAAACTCCAGACCTGCGGGCAGAGTTTGCCTGCAATGCTGCATTCTAACCACTAGGCCACCAGGGCTCCTGAAGAGGATGAAAAATTTAACCCAAACCATCAGGCACAAAGAATCAGGACCACACCAATGGTGGGTTGCTCCCGGTTCGGTAGAATAGGTAGCAGTGACACTGTGACGTCACCGAACTGGTTTTAACAGTCCTGGACTGAAGCCCCCCCGCGTGCCTGTACTTACCTGTCCCTGTGCGCAGTGTGCGGAGCGCGCTTGCACACATGCGCAACCTTTTTTGAGTTTTTGCTTTAAAAAGCTTCTGCGCATCCGCAGGAGTGCCCGTTCGGCGCACGCAAGGCGCGCGTGTGCCAAACTCCAGGCGCTCCAACCACGCGAAAAGCGCGTGCACCTACAGAACCGGTAACAAAGGTAAGTAGAACCCACCCCTGGACCACACATTAAGTTCCAGTTAAGCTGATTTATTTCTCACGCCTATACAATCTGGTCAACAAAAGATCAGCACTAAATTGGTGCTAGGTAAGAGTCAATAGAGTTACAATTTGAAAGAAGGAATAAGAGAAAATAAATGGATAATAAAGTAAGATTAGGGGTTAGGACAAATGGTAATATCATTTATATATTGTATAA
>JANHFM010010360.1:218898-229501 GCA_032468115.1 Grayia smithii | reverse complement strand
GGTGATATTTCCCAGTTCTCCAAACTGCTCAAAATTTCCGCTACCGGTTCTCCAGAATCTGTCAGAACCTGCTGGATGTCACCCCTGTGTAGAACCCTGCCTAAATTGTTTTATTATAATATCAGTTTCTTCTTGTATGCTTTTCCAGCACACTATTCACTTTAGTCCTCTAATGCATTTTATTCAAGAAGTCCTTAATTTAAATAAGAACTGTAAGGAATCTCATATCTTGTCCAGTAGCCAATGTCAATTGAGAATTAGCAATAGTCAGCATATGGGAGGTAGTTAACCATATTCAGTTATATTGTTCTTTTGGTATGTTCCAGATTTGAGTTTTATTTTTAAAACAAGTTCAGACTTAAAGTTGTTACCACAAGTCAATCGATAATCAATTCATCCAATATTTATTACTTTTCAGTCCATTAATTTAATTAATAATTAACAGAAAAAAATATTGTAGGAAATAGATTTTTTGCCACCTGAAATTAGGGTTCCACAGAAATTTTATGTCGTTCCAAAGAGACTAAGGGCAAAAATAAAGTTACTTGCATTTAGCCAATTTTCTATCATTAGAGCTTTGTCTTTTGATCTGAAGTTCTGAGATTTTTTTTCTTAACTTTTTCAAGTTTAGAAACCCTAGTTTTAGAGAAACATTGTTAACTCTGTTTTTGTATAAAAAGTTATGCTCCAATTAACATGCAAGCCAAACATATACGTATAATGCCATAATGCTCCCCTTGCCTGTGGTTTGCTTTGTATTTTTATAAAGTATTGTATTGTGTTCTAAATATAAAAGGAAAAGAATCAGGTAGATTAGTAGGATTCCCCTCCTATTGGATTTGTTGCTAGATACTGTGCTAGAATTAGGTTTTTCAACCTTTGAACCAGGATATGTAAGTCTTATGATCAGAAGACATAATGAAATATAATTAATGAATGATTCTACACAGCTTAATTAAAAATATGAGATCACTCTATATTTTGTTTTTAGAGAATTAAGAATTCTGTAGGTTATTTGTAATTCTTGAGAATTTAACAAATCTGAATTATGTGTGAATTTTTTTGAAACATCAAATCATAACAATTCATAAGAACCTTAAATTGCATTCCAGTTAATGTTATTGTTTGGCCAACTATTTTCCCTTCTTTAATATGTGTATACTGTATGTGTGTATGTGAACTTTAAAAATTAATTAGCCTAGATTTTTAAAATGTATTAACCTTTATTTTAAGAATTTTGACTTATTATTAAATTTCTATTGGAGCATTTAAGGATTGATATCAAATGAGTTCCATAGTAGCATATTTTCATGATAATTACAGCTTCATGTTTTGAATGGTATAAGTGGCCACCATTGATCAAGTAATTAATAATGTCACATCTGGTACCACAAGTTTCTTTCCAACATAGAAGTGTCATTTTAAATGTAGATTTACTACTTTTGGGATATTGGAAAATACCCCATTTTTCAATTAAGCATTCCATTTCTAATGTTGCTGTAGTTCAGAAGTACATAGGACATTCTTTTTCCCAATTGATGATATTAAGTCAGTGGCTCTAAATGGGATCAATTCTATAGGAGGAATATCAGAATCATCTCCTGAAGATGGACAGCTGTCAGAACCGAATAAACTTACCAAGGTTTTTGATACAGATGAAAAGGTATAGAAGTACATTGATTTTGTTGCATAATAATAATTTAATATGTAATGAATACTGCATTGGGGAAAATTTATCTTTTACAAGTAATATGTTGCACTTTTTTATATATGTATGTATATATGTATATATATATATTTTTCAAATATAGATCCCACTGAGATCAGTAGTTCTAATTCCATGTGAATGTACAAAGATTTATAATGTAAAGGTTGCTGACATACGAACTTGGGAGAAAGTTATCTAAAAGAAATGGGGTTTACTTGGAGTTGACATGTATAGGTTTCAGTTAGATACTGAAGATTAGATTGCTAAATATAAATATTTTTCCAAAGATTGTTTCTGATCTTCTGTGTAGAATCTGTTGGTGCTATTAAATAAATTTATTTTGACATATGAAGTATAGCAAAGGAATGAGGAGAACCTATATAATTTTTATTGTAACATGGCTTCATTATTAAGAGAAGCTGCATAATGAAGTTTTTGAATTACCTTTAGAGAGCTACCAGAAATATGCATATTGCTTTATAAAAATGTCCACTAGAAAATTATAGTACAAGAATATAATCAAAAAGAATTATTCCTCTAGTTCTTTTTAAGAATATGAATTGCTTTTAAAACAAAAATAATTTCTAAATTTTATATAACTTTATTTTGACATTCATTTTACAGTATGAATTTTCAAAGAAATTGCTTGCTATGCAAGAACAGAAAACAAATGTTCAAGACTTTGCAAAAATGTATGTATTCAGGTAGCAATATTCAAACCAGTCTTAATTATGTAAAGAAAAAAATCAATTTTCTCAGATTTCCTTTAATTTTAAGATTAAAATTAGATGTTGCTTCCAAATATTAACTAACTGCTCAGAAACTCTTTAAAAAACCATTCCCAGATTCAGAGCCACCAATAAAAGCAGTTTAGCCTCTTTTTTTTTAATTGTTTTTTATTTTTTAAACAAATAAATCATAAAAAACTCCATCATCCCTCACAATTACATACAGTGTGTCAGTCGGCTACAAATCTCTTGTGCTTATAATAATATTTAACTAATTATCTAATTTCTCATATTATCTAGCTGGTATATATCTTTACATCATTATCCTCCTATTATTTATCAATGGCATTATCATTCCAGAAAAAAATATTTTTACATATTATAGCATTCATTTTATATGTCGTATTTCATTTCATGTTTTATTATCAAGCCATTGATAAAATAAATCCCATATCTTATAATATTGTTTATCATCTTGTTCTCTAATTTCAAATGTCAATTTACTCATTTCAGCACATTCCATAATTTTCTTAATAATTTCATCTTGCCATCAGTTTAGCCTCTTTACTGTCATGGATTGAGAGGACAGTTAGAAAAAAGACTTCTGAAACTACCATAAAATCTGTTAATTTTCACACGTGAAAAGCTTTTATTTATAAACTTGGATGCAGATATTTTAGATTTTCTTTAATTTATTGAAGATTGTAGCTAATACTTCTTAGAAATGGGTTATAAATTATATTAATATGTTCCAGTTGATCATTTTCAATGTTATCTATATAGCTGTTATTTGAATCATTTGAAACTAAATTAATTTTGGAGGCAGTTTCCACATACAAAGCATTGCAATTACTAAATATTGAAAAACCAGACAGTGGATAGATACTGTACAGCTATCACTTTACTTTGATTGCACTTAGCACATCAATTTCAGCTGCTTAATAATTGTTGCTTGAGGAATTAAAATATACAACTAGCCAATAAAATCACCTCGGAAACAACATTAAGAAGGCTGTAAGATTGATTGATTGATGCAATTTATAGGTAGCCAAACCCCCTTTTGCTCTGGGTAGCTGACATTGAAAAAGTACTTTAAAAATACAAAACAAAAGTCAACTTGCTACTTTACTATGAATCAAGGAATGTATATCCTTTAAGAGGAGCATTTTTGCTTTTTTGAAAGGAAGGGAATATAGATTTACAGATAATAATAGTGCAAATTTAATAATGTAGTATTTTATTTTCTACATTAATAGTTATGTCAATATCTATTTCCCCATCTGGAATATAGTGAGGATACCCTAACAATTGAACCTCTGAGCTGTGACCATCAATTGGAATTGTCATTTCCTACTGTGAAGGCCATTGTTCCTCAACAGCAAGACCCAGCACTAAAATCAAGGATGAATGGTATAAATTGATAATGTTTAAGTATTATATTATTTTTCTGTTGCATTATTTTTCCATCTACACATAAAGATCCTTTTCCAGTTCAATATGTTATTTGAACATTTTTGAATTGTTCTATAAAAAAACTAGTAAGATAATGTAATTATTTGATATGAATTATGCTTTAGAATTTTGTTGGACTATTTGGAGAGGACAGAAAGGTAGTTCTGTCCATTATAACATAAGGTATACTATAATGCCGGTCAAAATGTCTGTATAATAGAAGTGAATATACTGCAGATTGTATTCTCATCTAGAGAATAATCATAAAAATGATGTCAGCTTAAAACAAACAGAACTTATTTATCATAAAATAGTAACATTGGAATGATAATATACATTTTTAATTGTTGGTTTTATACTTTGTTTTCTATCATAATGCTTGAAATGGTTAATGTCATAAATATAGAAATGAGAATTTCAGAGAAATATATTTAAAGTAAGTAATTTAAGTATTATTTAATATACTTTACATAAGCAGTATTCTTAACTTCAATATTAGATTTCAGATTTCCAAGGAAATGTCCTTCTTTGCCCTTATCAACTACTAATAGTTATAAAACCTGGAAAGGAGAAAAACATCCAAGGGTAAGTTTCAGAACTACATGTATTTATAACTAAGCTTAAACTAAGCTGTGTTTATCAGTTTAAATATATTTATCAATATCTCTAAAACAAACATAAATAATTTATATTTATACAATAATTTATTACCACAACTTCTGAAAAATTTGCCTAGAAAGATCTCACAGTGATTGCCAGCCCAATTGTAAAAGATGTGATTTCTTTAATGGCCAAGAAGAGTTTGTGGTTTTTTTTTTCTCATAAAGATACTTGGAAAGACAGAAGAATAGGTTCACAAAGGATTCTAAGTGATTTAAGACCTTTCTAGTATCTTGCTGGAAAAAATACCATATGATAAATTACTGTGTTTCCTCGAAAATAAGACCTACCCAGAAAATAAGCCTTAGTGTGATTTTTCATGCTGCTCGCAATATAAGTCCTACCTCCAAAATAAAACCCTAGTTAAGAGTGTCATTGGCAGGGGTGCAGCTAGTAGCCAGCACAAGAGGCAGCGAGAGAGTGCGCGGGGGCCAAAGTGTCTGGAAGCAGCTGCAGCCCACCAGTCCCTTGGCCAGCGCACTCTGGGGCTGCGTAGCCGCATAGCACAAGTAAATCCTTCCAAGCAGCAGGTGGAGACAGGCGTAGAGAAAGATGTGCAATCCATCCACAGTGTTTGCTTGCAGAGTATGCGGTGGACCTGGAGGACGAGGTTGGATGGCAAGGGTCGCAGTGTGGCACCCCCCACCACCACTTGCCAAGCCTCACAGCAGTAGCAGCAGCAGGCGGAAGCAGAGGCATAGGGATGAAGGAGGCGTATGCTGCACAGCCACCTGTCCATCTGTCCGTCTTTGCTTGCCCGTGGCTATGATGGGACAAGCAGTCACCTGGCATATCTGGTAGGCTGAATCACATGCCTCATCTCCTCCCCCCCCCCCGGTGCTCTGCCTCTACTTGTTGGTGCTGCCACCGCTAGGTGAAGCAAGGCAGGTGGTAGGATGATGGGGCGCCACACCATAGCTCCTGTGCAGTCGGCCCCAGTGGTCAAATCTGGTCTTCTAGCTCTGCTGCACACTCCGCAAACAAAGACAGACAGTGGGACGGATCATGTGCCTCCCCCACCCCCATGCTTCTGCCTCCACCTGCTCCTGGTTGGGAATTACCCTCAAGGCTGTTTTCCCCCTTTTAAACCTGACTTCCTTTTCCAAAGGCTATCATCCAGAAGGAACAATCTTCCTCCCTCTGGATCCAAACAAGACAGAAGCCGCCTTTCGCATCTGCCAGTCAGCAAAGCACCTCTTCATTTTCCTCTGCGGAGATTCACCCAACGCCTATGGCCATTAAGAGATCATTTGTTGGACTTACAAATGAGCCTCTCTCCAAGTGCACTACCACTTCAGCAAGTCCAGGGATCAATTCAAGGGCCCCCTGCTGTAAACCATCCCCAAGGCTGACACTTGGCTTTCAGCGTTACCAGACACACACCCAACAAACCACAGTCAAGCTGCTCCGTCCATTCACAGGATCTTAAAGGAACATGGCTCTGCTTTATTGCTTTTTGTGTTCCCACTCCCGTCTGGAGACAATGGAACAGCAACTGCTTCCCAAAACAAATGAACCCAACACTACCTGAAGGGTTCCCATGCTTTTACAAAAATAACCCGAACACGGTACGAGGAACAGTTGTTGCTTTTCCCAGGGGTCTTGTGTGGAAAAAGCATGGAGAGGCAGGTAACCTTGCTCTGGTGGCTGGGAACGATGGAGCTTTTTATCTCTCACCTCAGAAGCAAGAAGGAAGGAAAAGGAGAGAATCACTCAAGGGCTGCCTCTTCGTGGACAGGCTTGCTTGTGGGAACCCAGCATGGAAGGAAAGGTCTGTTCCTTGCAGATTTGTCCCGAACTGAACCTCCCCTTTGAACTTGACTTCTCTCCTTGGAGGGAGAGTGGAGGGCTAGTCTGGGATGAAACATAGGAGAAAGTGGGGAGAGAAGCCGCACAGTTCTCCATGAGACCGCTCAGGAGACATGGTGTGCAGATGTAAAAGCTGCTCTTTCCAAGTCAGCAGCAGCACCTGTTCTCTGGCAGCAGACCTACTTCATCCTCTCCCTCGAAGTGTCTTGTCAGCATCCCCTTGATGGCCCTTCTTGTCCCCCTGCACAGTTCCAGGGAGGGAGAGGGGGTGAGAGAGAGAGGAGGGGGAACAAATGAGAAAGGTGCCCGGACTTGGGGTGCTTTGTTTTGCTTTGCATGCCAGGCCTCCTGAGAGGTCTTGTGGAGAGACGGGCAAGGCCCTCATCCTTAGCTGTTGGATGTAGGGCTAGGCTGGGCTGAAGCACAGGAGAAAGAGCAGAGAGAGAAGCTGTACAGCTAAGAACAAGTGGCTCATCTGCCTGTCTATGAGACCTCTCATTTCCACTGTGTGCAAATGTAAAAGTCTCTCAAGTCAGCAGCAGCACCTGAATCAAAACAAATCGCTGCAATTCTGGGTGTCCTTCTCATTTGTTCCGCCTTCTCTCTCACCCCCTCTCGCTCCCTGGGAACTGTACAAGGGAGGGGAAGGGCCATCAAGGGGATGCTGACAAGACACTCCCGGGGAGAGGATGAAGTGGGCATGCTGACAGAGCCCCAGCACTGCTGCTGATTTGAAAGGAGCAGCTTTTACATTTGCATACCATGTCTTCTGGGAGATCTCATGTAGAAGCGGGCAAGCCCTTAGCTGCATGGCTTCTCCCAGGAGAGCTAAGCTTTAGCCCAGCTTAGCTCTCCATCTCCCTCTGAGGAGGGAGGGTCGGTACAAATCTGCAAGAAAGACTTCCTCCAATGCCAGGTCCCCATGAGCAAGCCCAGGGATCAGCTGGCAAAGAGGCAGCCCTTGAGCTATCACACTCTCTTTCTCTCCTTCCCCTTCCCTTTGCTTCTGAGGTGAGGGACAAAAAGCCCCATCGTTCCCAGCTGCCAGGGCGAGGCTACCTGCCTCGCCATGCTTCTCCTGCATACACCCTCCTGGTGCCCAGGTTCTGCTTGGAGAGCAAGCCCGGCAATCACAGTGCTCTGACTTACCTGTGCTGAGCAGACTGTGCAGCTCTAGAGCGTGCTGGCCAAGGGGCCTACACGCTCGCTGCCTCCTGTGTGTGCGCCAGGGGGTAGAGCACCGGGCCAGGCAGAGCCAGTCCCTTGCCATCTCCAATACCGTGTTTCCTGGATAATAAGACCTAATGGGTCTTTCAGAGCCCCCCAAAATATAAGACCGGATCTTATTTTTAGGGAAACATGGTACCTAGGTATAGATAGCAGTTGTTATTACTATGGTTCATTGTCCAGTCAGCTAGATGCTCAAATTGGATTTGGAATTTTTGTCTGCCTGTCAAATCCTTCCCAAGGACCTGAGATAGACAGATGTGGGTGTTTGAGGGTGTTACAGGTATCGTTGCAAAATATAAGCTATTCCAAGTAAAGCTGTCTGTCAGGGTTCCGACTGATGTCCTAATTAAATCATGAGCCTCAAGCCAAGCTTCAAAAGAAATTGTCCGAGTATGAATATTCATGGACTGGAATAGATCAACCAATGGGGACTGAATGGAGACATGATAACAAGGTCAGCCAATAAAGGCTGTTTAGAAATAGAAACTTAAGCTAGAAATCTGGGTGTGGCTTAGGCAACTGAGTGTGCAGAAGCTTAACTGCCTTGTATAGAGGAGGCTTTCTTTGTATTAAGCTCAGTGCTCAGGTCTGAAATTAAACAAGCCTGGGCTCGCCTCTGCTGAACTGAAACTGGAAACTGATCTCTCTACTTGTTACCATGTTGAAAGAACTCTGCTATTGATATTGTAAAATTTACTTCATCTATTATTATCTTTATAAAGAAGTTAATCCTGCTGAATCAATTATCTATATGTGCTTCTGGATTTGATTTTTGTAAGAGACTGATAAAATCCAGTTATTTATTAGGAGCTTCATGTTGGCACGTTCCAAGTGAAGCCAACTCTGGCGTTACTTAATTCGCACACTGGCTTTGACCCCCTCCCCCCCAAGGTGTGTCATCAGTTACATTCCCCAATGGAGCAATTTTGTAGGTTGTAGAGTCCCTCCCTCCGACCTCTGTGGATATCTGTGGAGATGGCCTTGACATAGAGATGGCTGGAATGTGCTTTTGTTTTGACTGAAGTGTGGTTCCCTCTCTACAGCTGCGAGGCTCTGTTCCCCATCCCCCTGCCTATGACAACAGGAGCAGGTCAGGAATGCTTTGTGAGCTGTCACTGTCTTGCAATTGTTTTAGGATCTCAGCCAAGGCATCTCTTACTATTGATTCTACCTTTGCTTTCTTTTGCCAGAGTAATTCTATTCTGTTTGGAGGTCTTTGTATTTGTTATCTTCTTCAGTTCCTTCTCTATAGTCTATCCAGACATTTTTGTCTTTCTTATCAACAATTGTTAAGTCTGAGGTGTTTTGTGGCAGGTGCCTGTCTATTTTAATTCTAAAGTCGAAGAGCATTTAATCTTCTTCATTGTATATATGTTAGCTTTATCTCTTTTCTGGTCCCCCAGATCTTGCTTGCAGGCAAATGGTATTTCTTAAAAATCTTCCAATGCACCATTGTTGCTATTTGTCATGCCATTGTTTGCAGTCAGTTTGTGTGATCTTTTTCCAGTAGCTATGTGTGATCCATTGTTTCTTCAGTTTCTTTTCAGTGGCAGTATCTACTACCTGTTGCTGTCTTTTCAATTCTAGCTTTGTATGCATTTGTTGTCTGGCTTGGTCTTGTGCAGCCAGAATTAGATTCTCTATGTCATGGCCCCGTCAGAGCCCAAGGAGGAGGAGATGGAGCTAGGGCCAATGGAGAGGGAGGGTGTAGTCCCAATGGCCCAAGAAGAACAACATGAGGATGAGGCAGTTCTGGGTCCCTCGGGCTTCAGAAGAGTAGGCAGGGAGAAAGAGAGAGAGAGCAGGTTGACCGAGGAAGGGGAAAGGAGATGGAAAGTACAGGCAGTGGAGCAGAAGAGGACGGAGCTCTGGAAACAAGCAAAGGCTTCCCCCACCTGATCCCCAAATGCAGAGAATGAAGAAGAGGCAGAGTCAGCTCATGGAGACCTGACTACTTGGGAGGAGGGCTCTCCACCCCTCCTGAGGATCACCTGGAGAGTAGCATTTAAGGAGATGATGTGGGGAGGGTTTTTTGTTGGGAACAAGTATTGTATTTCACAGCAACATGCTCCAAGGGTCAGAGAAGAATTTTAATTCAAAATTCTTGCTGGTGTACTGAGGTTTGATTCTTTGCTTTGACATTCATTGTGAACTTTGTAAAATTTGAGAACCTGTCTTGCCCCCAGGGTGGTACTGCTCCCATGGACTTTGACTGCCAGGAAGTTGCATGAAGTGTGTGCGGGAGCATGTGTTCAAGCCTTGCTCTTGGACTAAGAGTAACCTGGGGGCAGAGACCTTGGAGAATGGACCAGGAATTGATGGATTGTGGGAATGGTGGTGGATGTTGGTTGAATAAAAGTTGTCAAGTTTCTATGTAGCACGTGTTGCTTGCGCGCCAATCTTGGGTTATAACACTCTGTCTCTTCCTTCAACTTTCCTGCTCTTAGCCATTGCTAAGTCTTGTTATTACCTATTTTGCTATTTTTTTAATTTATTGGCCATGTAATGCTTTGCCTTCCTATGCCTCTTTTTTCTTCTTTGTTTGGTTTTTCTTATATGCCAGTTTGGTCTCTCCAGTACTCAGTAGATCTTCCTGGTGTTATAATTTCAGTGCATCTTCTTCTCCATCCTTCAGATATTCTTCCAATGCCTTTTTTGCTTCTTCAACTATCTGATGTACTTGCAACATTCCATTCCCACCTATTTCTCTTGGTTAATAGAGTCTGTCAAAATTGTTGTGTGGATGAAGGGCACAATTCTTTTTCATTATTCTCTAGTCTTTTATCTATGGTTTTTGGTTCTGCTTGAATCCAGTCCACTACTCCAGCTGTGCATCTAATGACTGGATTTGTCCAGGTATTAATTTCCTTGATGGTATTTCCTCCACTGAGTTTGGACTTCTACGTTCTCTTAATATACTGTATTTTTCGGAGTATAAGATGCACTTTTCCCCCCTAAAAGAGGGTGAAAATTAGGGTGCATCTTATACGCCGAATGTAGCCCCACCCACCCTCTG